>PVIJ01004241.1:96100-120900 GCA_004024925.1 Scalopus aquaticus | reverse complement strand
AGCTGCTCTCAGTCAGCTTGGCTCTTCTTCCCGCACCCTGGGTCTCTGCCTCCACCTGCTGGACAAAACAGGTATTCATCATGCCCGCCCACATGGCCTGGTCACGCTGAGAAAGTGTCAGGGGATCAGTGCTCAGGGAGCTGCCAAGGTAGTAGAAACTTGAACGCCCGCTGCCACTTCCATGTGGGAACCTGAGACCCTTGGAGAAGGTACTTGCCTGTGGTTACACAGCATGTTTATGGCAGTGGTGGAACTAAACAATGATTATTGTCTCCTGATCCATATCCTGCTGGGCCTCTGCCTGGAGGGTTAGTGGGATTTGGGAGGAAAGATTGGGGATAGATGTGTCAGAGGTCAGGTTATTTCCCTCCTGGCTCCAAGAGAAAGAGCCCTGAGTTCCTATCCCAGCTCTGCTGAACTATGTTGCCACTGTCTGCCAGATGACATCCTGACGGCTCAGTGTCCCACCTGCCAGATGATTGACTGTGCTATCAGGTGAGGTACTGCAGGTGAAGACACCTAGTGGTAAGTTTGCCTGCTGGCCTGCTCTTTCTCCAGGGTCCCTGGTGTCCACCCAGGGGCAGGATGTGGTCATCGTGGCAGCCCCAGAGAACACCACTGTGGTGTCTGGCCAGAGTGTGGTGATGGAGTGTGTGGCCTCGGCTGACCCCACCCCTTTCGTGTCCTGGGTTCGACAGGGTAAGTGGAGGGCATAGAAAAGAAGAGGTGGTGAATCTGCCCAAGTCAGGAAACGATAACTTGACGACTCAGTGGCCACTGTCACTTGGTGCGGTGGAACTCCTCTCCCAGGGCTAACTGTGGATGGGAAACCTGGACAAATCACCTGTCTGGATAGCATGTTTCCTTTACCATGCAAGCACTTGGTCTCCCCCTTACAAACTCGTTATTGAGACCCTACTTAGGGTGGGCACTGGGCTTGTTTCCCCATCTTCTTTCCCTTCTTCATAAGAGTTGCGAGTGAGTGTGTGTGAGCTGGGAAGGTGCCACACACCAAGTCAGGTGGATCCAGGATCCCACAGCTGGTCTAACTACTGAGATGCTTCTTGGTCCACCTCTCAGTCCTAGTAGCTGCTTCCTTAGTGTGCCTGGCTGCGGGCTGGGTACAGTGAATAAAATCTCCAGATGAGACAGACGGGCCCCTGCCCTCTGAATTTATAGGGTGGGTGAGGGAGATAAAAACCCCCATGATCAATGGTTTGACAGTATCAGGCAGCAAGTGATAAGTATCAAGTGGGGCTGCGCCACAGGGGATGCTATCAGGGCAATGCGCGCCCTGGGCCAGGCCCACCTTGCAGCCTACTGAACAATCACACCCAATCTCCTGAAATTCCTGGAGGGTTGGGGCCAGGACTATTATTCCCAGTGGGCAGATGAGGATACTGAGACTCAGAGAAGCAGGTGGAGAGGGAGGATCCAAACTTTAGAGCCTGTTCTCTTTTTGGTACACCAGTCCATACAGTCCTAATATGGAAAAAAGGCAAGGATTATTTTTGTTTTCATTCATCAATAAGAAGCGACATCCCAAGTTAATGGTGAAGTAAGTCTTACACCAGCTTTCTTTACCCTTTCCTGGCTCAGACTATTACCCTCCCTGCCTCTGATTTATAAGTTTGTATCTCACATTCAAAAGTATATAGTTTCGGGCTTCCCCGGTGGCGCAACAGATTAAGTCAGTACTATAAAGTTTTAGCTTTAGGGCCTCCCTGGTGGCGCAACAGGTTAAGTATAACACTGTGAAGCTATCCAGAGCCACTGCAGCAAGAGTTCGATCCCCAGGCAGGGAGCTTCCCACATGGCGCAGCAGACCTCTCCTGCATCGCCTGCTGTTCCTCTCAGCAGTGTGCATCAGTTGATCTGCCTGTTCTGCTCCCCACTCTGTCTCTGGTGAATCCTCTCACCCCCCCCCCACACCTCTGACCTACACCCCAGTTCTTGTATGCATAAATAAATACATCTTTTTTAAAAAAGTATATAGATTAAAGAAAAATAGTAAATGGAATCACTATGTCTGCCACCAAAATGATGGGAAAGAACAATGCTGGGATCTTTGTGTCTCCTGATTACTGGACCTGAAGCACTTGCCTTGTTAGGATGATCTTGGGGCCAGCAGAACCCTCATACTATTATTGGGGCAAGGCTATGGTGTCACCCAGAATTTCTAATACTAGTGTTTCAAATGCTGACCATGCATCAGGGATTTTAAAACTGTAGTCTCCTTCCCTCATGCCTAGGGAATTGTGAGCCAAGAGGGCCTTCCTGGTCGCCTAGGGGTTAAGTCTCAGTGCTATCACCACTAAGGTCTGAGTTTGATTCCCAGCCAGGAAACTAACCCACATATGGTGCAACAGACCTTGCCTATCTTGCCTGCTGCTCCCCTCAGCAGTATATTTCAGTAAATCTGCTTGTTCTGCTCCCCACTCTGTCTCTGGTGAATCCTCTCACCTCCCCAAGCCACTGGTCTATGCCCCAGTTCTATGCAAAAAAAAAAAAAAAAAAATTGTGAGCCAGGAATCAAGTATCCTCTGTCTTTGCTACTGAAAGATGGCCTTTGGATCTCCCACCTAGGCCCAGTTAAAAGTGCAGAATCTGGGCCTGCCTTGGGCTTCCACCTCTGAAGGAGAGCCCCTGTAATACTGTGATTCATATGCACAACAAGGATTTTAGAATTGCTATCCCAGAGGATCCTGACACCTGTGGTCCTGAGAACCCACCTGGAGAAACTCTGCTTCTAGCACTTCTGGACAGACCGGGAAGAGACAGATTGGAAAAGGACTTCATTCCTGACCCTAAGCATTGTTCCTTTTCCAGGAACTTACTCCATTAAGTCAGGGAAGGGGTGTGACTTGTTTTGTTTGATTTTGTTTTGATTGCCAAAATTGTACATGTTCATTGTAGAAAACTAGGGAAAAGCAGAAACCAAACATCCTACCACTCATAAAAAATGTTAACATATGACTGTATTTTCTTCCAGGTTTTTTAATCCACATGTACATTTTTCCCTGAAATTGAGAGCATGCTGTATTTATAGCTCCAATTCTGTTTTCATTCAGCAGCATATCATAAACATTTCCCCCATCTTTAATTTTTTTTTTTTCAAAATCTGATTTTTGAAAAGTCTGTCCTTTCCAGTTGTCCATGGTTACAGTTAACACTAATAGTGCAATGATCAGCCCTGTTTCCATATCCCAGGGCAGGTGCCCACTGTGGAATTCCTGCCTTCAAGGTCGAGGTGGGGTCCCTGTGGCGCCCCTTGAGCATTTACCCTTTCTCTAGTATTGCAACTTGTTTTTTTTTAACTTTCCAAATTTATAGAAAAAATTAACATCTGTGTTTTGATGATTTGAATATCTTTGATTACGTGAAGTTGAGAATACTTTTTTGTGTTCCTTGGCCATTTGCATTTTTTCTCTGGATTTTCTGTTCATATTCACAGGCAGAGCTTTTGAAATGTTTTTCATGTGGAGATAAAAGTCTCTGCATGCATTCAAATCTTTGTTTCTGGCCACACCTTTCCAGTCCTAAATTCCTCATTGTTTCACTGGCTGAGACTATAAGCAAGGTTTTGTCCTTTTTGAGAGAAATTAGTTTAATAATGTGCAGGAATAACTGACTAATGTACTCAGCACCTATTATGTGCCCACATTGTGTCAGGGATTCTCAAAAACCTTGTTTGTTCCACCCTCACAGCAACCCTTTCAGCTACAGACTCTCCATTTTACATATGGAGACACTGAGGCCCAGAGAGGGTCATGGGCTAGCAAGGCAGAGAGAGAGAACACTAGTTGTGTTCTCTTAACCAGGTTGTAGAGTCCCTTTCCCTCCAGTACCGGAGAGTGGATGGAGGGGCAATCCTCGGGCCAGCTCCAGCGCTCTCCTTCTTCTCCAGATGGGAAGCCTATCGCCACGGATGTCATCGTCCTGGGCCGCACCAATTTGCTAATCTCCAGGGCACAGCCCCGGCATTCGGGCATCTATGTCTGCAGGGCCAATAAGCCCCTTACTCGCCACTTTGCCACGGCTGCCGCTGAGCTCCGAGTGCTGGGTGAGCAGGGTGATGGCTGAGGGTATAGATGTGGAAGAGTCAGGAAATTGGGGTGGATTAACTCAGGCAAAGGGCCACTGGGGAGAGAAGTGGGTAGGAGAGTATGTTAGAAGGACTGAGGGGCCATCTTGGAGGGTGAATAGAGGGTAGGGCTGCGTGGGGGAGGGGGTGTCAAGTTCACGGGGGAGGAGCCCTTTGTTAGGGAGCATTGAAGTGACAGACTAGATAACTGGAAGAGGTGGTTGTGGAAAGAGATTGGAAGATGTCCTGGGGAGAGTTGAGTCAGAGAGCAACTCTAGAAGGTAGAAGGGAAGGTAAATAAGGTAATGGGGTGAGGTGCAGGAGAACCGAAGCGAAGCGCATGGTCAGTGTGGGGCTGGGCTAAATCCGGGAGAAGTGTGTTGCGCTGCCCTAGAGTGTTCCCTAGAGTGTTGGGGTGGGGGGTGGGAGGGGGGAAGTTAGAGTGCCTGGAGGGGTGTGGGAGTCAGGAGGATATTTGGGCTAGTGGGCAGAGCCCCTACTGACCGAAGCACTAGGTCAGAGTCCCCCTCTCCGCCTCCAGCGGCTCCTGCCATCTCACAAGCTCCCGAAGCACTGTCACGGACGCGGGCGAGCACTGCGCGCTTCGTGTGCCGCGCGTCTGGGGAGCCGCGGCCCGCGCTGCGCTGGCTGCACGATGGGGCGCCGCTGAGGCCCAACGGGCGCGTCAAGGTGCAGGGCGGAGGTGGTAGTCTGGTCATCACGCAGATTGGCCTGCAGGACGCCGGCTACTACCAATGTGTGGCTGAGAACCAGGCAGGCACAGCGTGCGCCGCCGCCCCGCTGGCGGTCGTGGTGCGCGAGGGGCTGCCCAGCGCCCCCACGCGGGTCACGGCCACGCCACTGAGCAGCTCCGCGGTCCTGGTGGCCTGGGAACGACCCGAGCTGCACAGCGAGCAGATCATCGGCTTCTCCCTTCACTACCAGAAGGCACGGGGTATGTCAGCAGGGGCCCTGAGTCGCCCCAGCTAAGACCCGCTATGAGGCGTCTTGGGAGGGCACAGGTTGGATGGCTGAAGGCAGTGCTTTGGAGATAGGAGGGGATGGGTGGGAGCCCCAGGGAGAGAATTGAAGGGAGATGAGCTCATCTCCCTTCAGACTTAGACACCAGCCTTCTGCCTTCAAAGTGTGTGGCACGTTTCTTCTCAGCCAGTATAAGGGAGGAGGAAGAAGATGTTTCTCCTCCCAGGGAAAATGCCTTGGTATTCCTGGAGCCACCTTTTAAACTACTGCAGGAATCACTTCAACCAGACACCAGAAAGAGCTTCCTAGGCAGTGGAAGAACTAATACAGTGGGACTAGAAGCCAGGGTAGTTAATACTCTCCAGCTTAGCTTACCTGGTATATGATTCAACCGTAAATTATTATAGTGACTGGGACAATATGAAGGACCCCTAAACAGCTTTAAGTGAGTAGGTCCTGCTGGTAGCCCTGTGATGACAGTTTTTTTGTCCCTTATGTCACTGCAACAGGGATGGACAATGTGGAGTACCAGTTTGCAGTGAACAATGACACCACTGAGCTACAGGTTCGGGACCTGGAACCCAACACGGATTATGAGTTCTACGTGGTGGCCTACTCCCAGCTGGGGGCCAGCCGCACCTCCACCCCAGCGCTGGTCCACACACCGGATGATGGTAGGGCCTCTGAACCTGCAGGGGGCACCTTGGGGGCCCAGAGAATTCCCTGGGGATAGTAGCATTGCTTCTTTTTACTAATGGGAGCTAAGGCACTTTTACCTGCCTCGAGTCATCTTTTGAGCCCTGTAAGGGCGTGGACAAGGGTTCTCCCCAGTTTATAGTCCAGGAAACTGAGGCCCAGAAAATGAGAGTGACTTGCCCAAGGTCAGCAGTACAACTGGGACCCATGCCCAGATCTTGCGATTCCCTGTATCAAATGACCTTTCTCTGGGACACATACACCATACAGTCAGGCATGAGCCAGTGATATTAACCCCTTGGTTGTGGGAGAGTCTGCCCCAGACCTATTTCCGGCTTCAGTGTGGGAAGGCTGTTCCTTCATCTCCAGCTTGGGGCTCTCCTGAGAGGCTCCCTTTCCTCCCTCAGATCCTGGTCCTGGGCCTACTTCTGACTTGCTGTGTGACCTGGGCAAGTCTCTGACCGCTCCTGGGCCTCACCTTCCACGTCGGTGGAGCAGAGCTCATGCTGATGTTCTTCTGTCTCAGTCCCCAGCGCAGCACCCCAGCTCTCCCTGTCCAGCCCCAACCCCTCGGACATCAGGGTGGCGTGGCTGCCCCTGCCTCCCAGCCTGAGCAATGGGCAGGTGGTGAAGTACAAGATAGAGTACGGTTTGGGAAAGGAAGGTAAGTGGGGGCAGGTGGAGGCTCTACCTGCTTGGGAATTAAACATGTTAAGGGTTGGTCAGAGCATTTAGGGACCTGAGCAGAGTAGGGGGTCTGAGGAAATTAGGCAGAGTGGTGCTATAGGGAAAGATGAGCCTGGAAAAGGTGTGGGCCAAGGGTAGCGATTGCAGGAGTGAGAAGGAAAGGAAAAGAGGGCTAGCTCAGGACTGGGGAAGGTCAGAGTCTAGCCCCACCTGCTCTATAGGCGCAGTGCATAATCATGTAGAGTCCCTACATTTATTTTTTTTTAAAAAGATTTATTTATTTATGCATACAAGAACTGGGGTGTAGGCAGACAGAGGTGTGGGGGGATGAGAGGATTCACCAGAGACAGAGTGGGGAGAAGAACAGGCAGATTGACTAAAGTACACTGCTGAGGGGAGCAGTGGGTGAGACAGGAGAGGTCTGCTGAGCCATGTAGGAAGCTCCCTGGCTGGGGATCGAACTCGTGCTGCAGGATAGCTTCATAGGCTGAGGCTTAACCTGTTGTGCCACCAGGGAGGCCCATAGTCCTTAAGTTTCTTATCTGTGAAATGAGTCAGGTTGCCTAGGTAACCCCTGGTCCCTTCCAGCTCAAAAAATATTAATAGATGGGAGATTGAGAGGTAGAGGTAGTGCTTGTGAGATTGGGGGAAATGGGGCATTGGGGAGAGTATGTTAGCGCAGTGGGGGTATGCAAGGGATAAACATTTAGGAGAAGGCAAGTGGCTGGGAGAGAGGCATGGTGAGGGTGTGTAGGGAGGGAAGGTGAAGCTTGGGGTGGTCATCAGGGTTCTGGAAGGTGGGCAGTGCCTGTTGACCTTCATGGCCAACCCTCTAGCTGCACACTGAGGGGATGGGCATGAGGGGTTGGCAGCCTGTGGAGACGGGGGAAAGCACACCGTGATTCTCTCCACTCGAGCCAAGGCTGGTGGCCTGTGTCAGCCAGGGCTGGAGGCCCACACTGTCCATCTAGCCGCTGAGGCCTCAAGCTCCCATGGCACTGAGAAACCAGGATTTGAGATGGAAGAGTTGGTGGAGGGGAGTTGAGGGTGGCCGCCCAGCAGCTAGTTCTTTCTGTCCCAGCAGATCAGATTTTCTTCACTGAGGTGCCAGGAAACGAGACACAGCTTACGTTAAACTCGCTTCAGCCCAGCAAGGTGTATCGAGTGCGAATCTCAGCTGGCACAGGGGCTGGCTACGGGGCCCCTTCGCAATGGGTGCAGCACAGGACGCCCAGTGTGCACAACCAGAGCCACGGTATGGGGTCTGGGATCGGCGGGGGGGACGGGGCAGTGTGTGGGTACACGTGTGCCTTTGGAACCCAGACCCAACCACCCCCTCTCTCAGAGACCTACCATGGCTCCTCCCACATGATGGGTAATAGAGGACGGGTGTAGAGGCTGGCCTTTGCAGACATACTTAGGCTCAAATGTCCCTTCTATTTGCTGCGTGACCTCAGACAAACCATGCACAGCTCTATGGTCTCAGTTACTGCTAAGCATGAAGATTTTATTGCATTGCAATAAAGTCTCTAGCACATAATAATAAGTTGTTCAATTGCAGCTGCTTCCATTATTGTGGTTGTATTTGGTTTTGAGAGGCTGAATAATAGAGAAGTTAAAGACAGACAAAACCTGGTGCACATACTGTCTCTGTAAGCTTTGGCAAGTCACTTAACTTCTCTGAGCCTCAGTTTTCTTATCTGTAAAATGGGGATAGTGGTGTTTTTATTATTTTATAAGGTTGTGAGAATGAAGTTAAAATACATGTGCAAAGTGGGCCTCCCTGGTGGCACAGCAGTTGAGCGCTGCGCCGCGGAGCTGTTGGCAGCACACGATGCGTGTTCGACGCCCAGCCGGGGAGAGTCCCACATGGTGCGGCAGACCTCTCCTGCCTCGCCCGCTGTTCCCCTCAGCAGTCTATTTCTGATCTGCCTGTTCTGCTCCCCACTCTGTCTCTGGTGAACCCTCTCGCCACCCCATTCCTCTGGCCTGTACCCCAGCTTGTATGTATAAATAAATAAATCTTAAAAAAAAAGTCTTAAAAAAACACATGTACAAAGTGCTTAGGATAGTGTCTGACACACAGTGAGCCCCCCATGCTTTGACCCCAGGTAGAGCTCCCCCCACTAGTGTCTCCATCCCTCTTTCCCAGCCTCTAAAAACCTTGTGACCCCTAACTGCCGGCTTCCATACATTCATTCCTTCAGGGGACCTAGAGTGCTCCACATTCTGCCCCTTGTTAACCTCTTCGCAAATGCCCCTAGACATCACTGCATTCTCAGAGCTCGGCTTGTACGATGGTGAGCCCAGCCTGGCACTTAGGGTGGTGGGTGTGCGGTGATGCTTTGAGAGAAGGCTGACAAGACTGTCATTCAGTGCTGAATTCCTGCTTTTTGTTTCTTCTTGCCTCTTCTTCCTCTTCCATACTTGGCTTCCTCCTCCTCCTCATTCCCCATCCTCTTCCTCTCCTTCCCATCCTGCTCCTCTGTCCCCAGTCCCTTTTGCCCCTGCAGAGTTGAAGGTACGGGCGAGGATGGAATCCCTGGTCGTTTCCTGGCAGCCACCCCCTCATCCCGCGCAGATCTCTGGCTACAAACTGTACTGGCGGGAGGTGGGGGCTGAGGAGGAGGCTGATGGTGAAAGCCCCCCAGGGGGCCGTGGAGACCAGGCTTGGGATGTGGGGCCTGTCCGGCTCAAGAAGAAAGTGAAGCAATATGAGCTGACCCAGCTAGGTGAGGAGGTCTGGGGGAGGGAGTGAGATGGACACAGCTTTAGCGGGGGGCTGGACAAGTTGGGTGCAGGAGTTGGAGATGGAGTCTTCTCTGGGGATGAGAGAGTGACCCCAGAGGCCCTGCTAGCCAGTGAGTGACCCCTGTGACCTTCTGCAGTCCCTGGCCGGCTGTATGAGGTGAAGCTCGTGGCATTCAACAAACATGAGGACGGCTATGCAGCAGTGTGGAAGGGCAAAACGGAGAAGGCCCCCACACCAGGTGAGGGGCTGCGGGGGTGGGCGGAGGGCTCAGTGGAGGCTTCTGTGTGCGGCTCCCTTCCCTTTTCCTCTGGGCCGGTCCTGGTGATCAGGCGATTGGGTAGCCTCAGCCACCCCATTCTTCTTTGCCCCGGGTCCTCTTCCAGCTCCAAACACCCTCTGTTGTAGACAGAAGCTCCAGTTTGTGCCCTGCCTGTGAGTCTTGTCTTTTCATGATCCGTGAACAGTGCTAATTTGTAAGGTTTGGACAGAGAGCAACTCCTTGGTTGGAAAGTGACTCCTGACCCTAAGTTTGACCTTTACATTTTGAAAACACACCCACCCATGTCACACTCTCAGCTTATCCCTGTAAGCAGGGAGAATCTGCTATGGAACTCGCAGGAAACTGAGGCTCAGGGAGGTGAAAGGACTTGTCGAAGTCACACAGGACCCAGGCTTGAACCAGGACTCCCAGCTCCCAGGCAGGCTCTTCCCGCTTGGAGCCCTGTCCTGGCAACATGGTGGCCCACCCCAGCACTCCCTCACCCCTAACTTCCCAGGCTCAATTCCACCATGGAAAGTAGGTTAGTGGGAAGAAAACTCAACAGGAGCCAAGAAACCTGGATTCTAATTCCAGTTTGTTCATTCAGCAAATCATTTAGTGAGTGTCTGCTGTGTGCCAGCTTTGTTCTGGGAATTTAGTGTGAAGAAAAACACAAATAAGGTACCTGCTCTCATGGAGTTGGTATTTTATGTTTATGTAATAAGCATTTATCATCCTCTAGTACTTACTATATATACAGGTACCTATACACTGTATATGTAGTTCAGGCTGCTATAACAAGAACATCATAGATTGGAGGCTTAGGCAACCAACATTTGTTTCTCACATTTCTGGAGGTTGGGAAGTCCCAGATCAAGATGTCAGCAGAGTCAGTGTCTGCTGAGAGCCCACTTGCTCATTCATAAGCCATAGATCATCTTTCTTTCTGTGTCCTCGTATGACAGAGAGAGGTCTGGTGAGCTCTCTTCCGTAAGGGCACTATTACAAACTGAAAGTTTATGTACTCCCCAAATTCATATGTTGAAGCCCTACCCTCTGATGTGATGAATGAGGGGGTAATGAGGATTAGTGCCCTTGTAAGAGTTACAAGAGACGCCTCTCTGGTGGTGCAGGGGGTTAAGTCTCAGCACTACGAAGCTAACCGCAGCCCTGCAGCACAAGTTCAATCCCTGGCCAGGGAGCTTCCCACATAGCACAGCAAACCTCTCCTGCCTTGCCCGCTGCTCCCTTCAGTGGTGTATTTCAGTCAATCTGCCTGTTCTTCTCCCCACTCTGTCTCTGGTGAATCCTCTCACCACCTGCACCTCTGGCCTGAACCCCAGCTCTTGTATGCATAAATAAATTTTTTTTTTTTTAAAAAAGAGTCACAAGAGAGCTAGCTTCATTTCTCTGTTCTCTGCCATGTGACCAGAGAGTGAGAAGCCTACAACCCAGAAGAGGACGCTCACCAGAACTTGACTATGCTGGCACTTCACTCTCCAGACTGTGAGAAATAAATGTGTGGTCTATAAGCTACCCAGTCTGGGGCTCTTTCTTCTGGCAGACTGGATGGACAAAGACAGGCATCTCCAAAATTCACGAGGAATGCATCATATGTATATGAATTTTGGAGGGGACACAAACATTCAGTCTATAACAACATGTCAGACACTTTTCTATATACTTTACAAATATTAACAAATCTTCATCTCATAACTACTCCATGAGGTAGGTACTCCTATCAGCTGCACTTACAGAATAGGGAATGGAGGCATAGAGGGGTTAACTAAATTCTCCACGGTCACACAGCTAATAAATGGCAGAGGGGAATTTGAAGTGGGGCCGCCTAGCTCCAGAGTCTGTGCTCCTAGTTGCCATAGCTTGCTACATCTCTCCAGTACATCCTTACATACTAGCGTTCCGCAGTCCGCTATATATGTGACCTTGGCAAGAATCACTTAAGTCCTTTCCTCATCTGTGAGCAGGAGCAAAAGAGGTAAATAGAAGTGACTATAAACTGGGAACTTGAAACCACTTTACATGTTTAGGGAGGAGTGTCTTCCTTTCCTTCTCCATACTCTTTTTTTTTTTGCCTTCTAGATCTGCCCATCCAGAGGGGGCCACCTTTGCCTCCTCCCCATGTCCATGCTGAATCCAACAGCTCCACATCCATTTGGCTTCGGTGGAAAAAACCAGACTTCACCACAGTCAAGATTGTCAACTACACTGTGCGCTTCAGCCCCTGGGGGCTCAGGAACGCCTCCCTGGTCACCTATTACACCAGGTGGGGATTGGGCTGATGCTGTAAAGGGGGAGGCAGGGCTGGACAGGGTGGTAAGGGAGGCAGCAAGTGGTGGTGAGGAGAGAGACCCTGGGATTCAGGAACACTCTATGGTTCACATGTTACATTGGAGAAGGGGAGGTCATCCAATCCCATCTCCTCAAAACAGAGCCTAGTGGGCCTCCCTGGTGGCGCAAGGGGTTAAGTCTCAGCACTATGAAACTATCAGCAGCCACTGCAGCGCGAGTTCGATCCCCAGCCAGGGAGCTTCTCATGTGGTGCAGCAGACCTCTCCTGTCTTGCCCACTGCTCCCCTCAGCAGTGTATTTCAGTCATTCCACCTGTTCTGCTCCCCACTCTGTCTCTGGTGAATCCTCTCACCCCTCCACACCTCTGGCCTACACCCCAGTTTGTATGCATAAATAAATGAATCTTACAAAAAAAACCAACAGAGCCTTGTACTTACCCCTGGAGAACATGATGCAGGACAGTCCTATTACTTTAACCTCAAAGGGCTCATAAGAAGAGACAGCCCGGTTGCTGTCTTAAGGGGGCCCCCAGTCGATGGGAAGACAGAACCCCTGCCATGATGAGTTGCTGATTTATCAGAGAAAACATTGCATAGATACAAATAGTTACAGCAAATGGAAAATTAAGTCAAGGAAAAGATGCATCAAAAATGGTTCCCTGGGTAGAAAATGACTCAGATTAACCCAGGAAGGTTTCCTGGAGGAGGAGGCATGGCTTAGACATTGGACATGGAGCATGATGACAAGACATCTTGGGAGCAACATATATCCAGACCTCTTCGTATGTCCTCTGGGTGTTTTAGTGACTCCCCATGCCAAGGAGCAGATTCTTTCCCGAGGTGGGACCTGGGACTGGGGCAGGGGTTAGGGGAATAGACTAGGAGAGTGTGCCTGAAGCACTCGTCACGGTTCTTCGGTTCCCTCTGCAGCTCTGGAGAAGACATCCTCATTGGTGGCCTGAAGCCATTCACCAAATATGAGTTTGCGATACAGTCACACGGCGTGGACATGGATGGGCCTTTCGGCTCGGTGGTGGAGCGCTCCACCTTGCCTGACCGTGAGTGCCTTCTTAGCCACCAGTCCCTCCTGCCCCAGCAACCCTGTGTTCTAAAACATCCCTCAGAACGCGTTGTGACTGTCACTTGCTTTGCATTTCTTAACCACTTCAGTGTAATAATGTGAGATTTAGAGGAATGACTTCTTGTAAGAGGCTGTGGCAAGATCACCCTGATCTGGGGAAGAGGCCAGGCCAGGGCAGGAGTCCTGGATTCTGCATTCGAGTGTCCATCCTGCCCCTGACGTGGCCAGATTCCACCCCAACCCCCCATCTGTCCTCATCCTTAAAAGGGGAAGAGTGGGCCATTTGCTCTGAAACCCTCTGGAAATGGCATTTCAAGAGAAATGGACTTCTCTTTGCACAGTAGAAGCTCTTTGGTTCTGCAGTCCTATGACCATTTCCCTTCTCAGTCACAGACCTTTGTCCCATGATCTGCAATGGAGAGATGTGTGAGGGTGGGGAGTGAGGCCCCTCTGCTCTCATGAATTTCTTTATAAATAACTACTTAGAAATGGTTTCTCACCAACCTGTCACCTCAGTTATGTTTTTAAGCTGCAGATGGAGATTAGGGAGCTCTGACACTGCTTCAGAGGATAACTTATGACAGTTGATCATCAGCACAACCGACTGTGCCTGCTACTGAGAGAGGGTGTTTTCTCCTTAGGGAGCCTGAGGACTGGACAGTCAGCCAGAGTCCGAGAGGGTTCTGCAGCCGTGATCCTTGGCTCTGTTATACCTTGGAGCCCTGGGACCCCCTCCCACCTTCTATTGGGTCTTAAAGGCCTGAGCCCCCAAAACTCTGTCTCTTTCAATATGGTTCAGGCACTTTGTTTCCCTACTTCTCACCCTAATTTACCTCAAGCACCCAGAATCAGTTTTTCCTCCCAAAGCAAGAGTCAACATTTTCCAAGGTCGTACTTTTCACCCTGGGCTTACATGACTCTGACTCTGTAGGGGCCTGTGCCAGGGGCAGACACAGACAAGGCCTACACGGACATCTACCAGTTTTACCTGAAGATTTGGGTGGGCAGGGGAGTTAGCAACTTTAAATGGGAAGTATTTTTAAACACTGTTTTACATTGAACTTTATTCTGGAATAGATGACAACCTTAGCATGAGAGTTTAAAATAAATGTAAATTTTCCCAAACTTTTTGATTCTGCTCCCAAGCTCCAGAATACCAGACAAGGTCCTCAATTTTTGGAAGTATTGAGATGTGGAAGTTTGAGGTAGTCTGCTTCCTGGATTGGGTGGAGCTGAGTAGGGAAGAGGTTCTGGGGGGAGGAATAGCAGAAAAGCCTTCGCCCTAATTGTTTTCTAAAAATTCCCCAATTAGAGACCAGACCTCATTTTGTTTTGTGTTTTGTCCAGTGAAAAAAGAAGAAGGGAGCCCCATATCCTCACCCCTATCTCCCAGTTGCCCTCAGATCTAGGGCTCCTGGTGACCCTGCCTCTCCCTGTGTCCTCCCCTGCACCCCAGGACCCTCAACACCCCCATCTGACCTGCGCCTGAGCTCGCTGACACCGTCCACTGTTCGTCTGCACTGGTGCCCTCCCACAGAGCCCAATGGCGAGATCGTGGAGTATTTGATCCTGTACAGCAACAACCACACCCAACCCGAACACCAGTGGACCCTGCTCACCACTGAGGGTGAGGACTCCTCCTCAGGCTTCTGAGTAAAAGCTTCCTCCAGTGGCTGGTGTGTAGAGTGCTGCTGGTTGGTCCTAGGAGAGTCTAGGAGCAGTGGACGGAAGCCACTGCCCTAGTGGGAGGAGGGAGACTTTCTCAGTCCTGTTTCCCAGCCTGTGCCCTTATCCTGTCCCCCTGCACTCCCCACCCTGCCTGATCCACCATCCCTACTCTCACTGCTCTCCCTGCCCCAGGAAACATCTTCAGTGTTGAGGTGCATGGCCTGGAGAGCGACACCAGGTACTTCTTCAAGATGGGGGCACGCACCGAGGTGGGGCCTGGGCCCTTCTCCAGCCTGCGGGATGTGATCACTCTGCAGGAGAAGCTCTCAGGTAGGAGGGAAGTGAGGCAGATGTGGGGGCCATCTTGGGGTGATTTAGGGTCTCCAGAAGCCCCGGAAGTTGACTTCTAACCTTGAAATCATCTCTTCTAAGACCCTGCCTTCAAGCCCAACTACTCTTTCATCATTCTGGACAGTGCCCCGCCCTGGTTTGGAGTAGAGGGGAATTTGAGGGGGGAAACAGTATGGTTCAGTGACGATTCCGTGCAGAAGTCAGATTTACAGGAGACCAGTTTGGTTTAGAGACTGGTTTCTTCTTTGGGAGACTGCTTTAATTGGAGGATTGGCTTTTGACGTGATGACCCTTCTGGGGAGGAAGTGGGCAGCCAGACTAGCTACGTCATTTGTATGACTCAGTGTAAAATGAAATGTGGGGCCCCTTATTTATTTAAAAGTGAGGAACAGTTTTAAGACAGTGACAGCACAGCATTGAACCAAGCATGGACCTCTCTAAGTTTGGCCCCCTACAGCCTCACTTGCACACCCACGAAACCAACCCTGGTGGACAGGCAAGAGTCTCATTGAAAGGTCAAGTTAATGGTGAGGTATCACAACTTCCAGATGTCCAAGGGGGAGGACAGTCAGAGGGAGAGGAAGGGCAGAGCCTCCTCTCCTGGCATCTGAAGATTTCAGGTATCCAAAGAGTGAGTCAGGCCACAAGTCTTCTGCAGAAACCACAAGATGTCCTAAATCTGTGAACCTCCGGCTTCTCCTGTCCTTGACCACTCTGTCCCCTCTCTCTCCCACCAGACTCCTTGGATGTGCACTCAGTCACAGGCATCATCGTGGGTGTCTGCTTGGGCCTCCTCTGCCTCCTGGCCTGCATGTGTGCTGGCCTGCGCCGCAGCCCCCACAGGTGGGCGAGGGAACCAGTCTTCACCACAGAGAAGAGAGATTTCCAGAAGGGCTGCAGAGATGAGAGAGAAAGGAGCATGGTTTGCCCTAGGCACCTCCAGGAGCACCATTAAAATTAGGACCCTGGCTGGGATGAAGGGACTGGGGGTGATGTTCTCATGAGAGTGGGGGAGGACATGGGGGATCCCCAGTGTACCCCCCTCAGTTAGGGTGGGTATAGGTAAAGCCACCTTTCTCTTACTTCCTCTATAGCTGCCAACACCTTAGAAGTGGTGCCCGGCTCCAGATGCCTGGAGCCAAGGGAGGAAGGCCCCCCTATGTAGTGTTGTGCCTGCTTTGAAATGTTTATTACTTATTGCACAGACCAGAAGATCAAGTCCCAGAGATGGACAGAATCTACCCAGGAACATAGACTGGGCTAGACCCCAATCCCCCATCCCCACCTGACCCCTCGCTCTGACCAGTACTGCCTGTTGCCCATCTTCATTTCCAGGGAAACCCTCCCGGGACTGTCCTCCACAGCCACCGCTAGAAACCCCGCACTGTACTCCCGAGCCCGACTGGCTCCCCCTAACCCCCCAACTGCCCATGAACTGGAGTCCCTTGTGCACCCCCGTCCCCAGGAATGGTCCCCACCACCATCAGACATTGAGGACCGGGCTGAAGTGCACAGCCTTATGGGTGGTGGTGTTTCGGACTGCCGGGGTCACTCCAAGAGAAAGGTGAGTCTGGAGCTTGGGTAGGACAGAGCCCCACACTGCAGCTCATTCCCAAATAGGACAGCAGGGGGCACGAGAGCACAGCGTGGGACCCTGTGAGAGAACCTCCCCTCCCTTCTCCCCCACCCTCCTTCCCTGGCCAATTGCAGGCTAAAAGGGGTGCTCTCTCCTTCCATGAAAGGGTTGGCAGGGCATGGAAGCAGATGGGCCTCCGCCCCCTGGCAGAATGGGTCAATCTAGTTCTTATGGAAGGAAGGGAGGACCCCTGATGGGCTGTTGGCAGTTGACTCGGAGATCAGAACACCCACATCCTAATTCTTCCTGGGAGTTGGGGAGACCTCTAAAACCCAGCCCTCCCCACATAGGGAAAAGAGCATCATCAATTTGGCTATAGTCAAATGAATTGGGACCCAGAGAAGGCGGGGCCCATGTCTCCCCCATCCCAGCAGGGTGGCTCATCCCACTGTATCCCTGTACACCACCACCACCCCCCACCCCCACCCCCCGCAATTCCCTCTGTCTGAGTCCTTCCTCAACCTCTGGCTGCTTCTGTGGTGAAGGAGACCCTTTCTAACTTGCAAATCTCTAGGCTTTACCAGAGCATCTGATATTAGGCTTTTCTGCAAGAGTCCTTCACCATCCTCAAAATCACCCCACACTCTAAGTCCATTTTGTGCCCCTCCCACAACCTTGCGGTGGGAAAGAGCAAGGTGCCTAGAATCTGGCTCCACTTCTTTCCTCTCTTCTGCTTCTTTCTCCCGCCAAACCCTCAGTGCTACCACTTCCTTCCCCTGTGCAGATCTCCTGGACTCAGCCAGGTGGACCCACCTGGCCAGGTTCCTGGGCAGGCTGTGAGCTGCCCCAAGCAGGCCCCATGCCCTCTCTGACCCGGGCCCTGCTGCCCCCTGCTGGAACCGGGCAGACACTGCTGCTCCAGGCTCTTGTGTATGACGCCATAAAGGTCAGTGTGCCTCAGTATGCCAGGAGAAAGGGGGAGGAAAGGAGAGAAGGGCCCCCAAGCTTGTGAAAAGCAACTAGTGAGTTCTCTGAGCCCCTGAAGGTCACTTCTCTGGGGATAGAGGTCTAACCAGGAGACCCCTGGAGCCTCTACAGGTGAGTGGGTGAAGGACAGGCCAGTTTTCTAGAGTCTGTTTCACCTGGGTTGGGGATAGTCCCTTTTCTACCCACACCTACATGGGCCCTTTCTCCTGTTCACTGAGGCCCTGACTGTGTCCGGTGTGTGTAGAACTCGTGGGTGTGGGCAGATGGGCAGTATTCCATTTCCTCCTGCCTTCTCAGGAGTCTGATCATCATCTCTCATAGGAGAGTCTCTGCTTCCCTCCCCATTTCCCACATGATCAACACTCTGGGGCTCCAAGGGACAGTTGGTCTCTCTGCACCCCAGCTATGTTGGTCATTCTGTTGGCCCATCTTTTTTTTTTTTTTTAAGATTTATTTATTTTTCCGTACAAGCTGGCGTGCAGGCCAGAGGTGTGGGGCGGTGAGAGGGTTCACCAGAGACAGAGTGGGGAGCAGAACAGATAGATAGAAAATGATGGCCTCTGTTAATGATGTTCACTTATCTTTGTGTTCTCTGCTCTGACTAGGGCAATGGGAGGAAGAAGCCGCCCCCAGCCTGCAGGAACCAGGTGGAGGCTGAAGTCATTGTCCACTCTGACTTTAGTGCCTCCAAAGGAAACCCTGACCTCCACCTCCAAGACCTGGAACCTGAGGAGACCCTGTGTTTGGAGGCTCCTGACCTCACCTTGGGGGTTGTAGATCCAGGGCAAGAAGCAGACTGGCTGGACACGGAGCTGGGCGGGTGTGAGCAGGCAATTAATGGGCCAGATAGACTTACGTGCCTGCCAGAGGCAGCAAATGCTTCCTGCCCCTATCCGGACCTCCAGTCTAGTGAGGCTTTGGAGGAGGCCCCTGGGAATAGCTGCCCGCCAAAGGCCCCATGCCCTCTAGGAGCCAGCCCAGCCCTACCCAGAGCCCCAGTCTCCTCCTCTGCTTAGCTCCTGTAGGGGGTGCTGTTGGGACAGGCTGGTGTGGATCACAGGACGTGACACGTGTGGCCACACGTGCACACATGTGTACCTGTAGATACTGAACACCACCAAGCCATCTGGAGCCTCCTAGGGTGCTTTGGCTGGGGGACCAGGGAGAAATGGACGGATTCACTCCTCCCATACTTGACACATGTGATAAGTGAGAGACATATGAGGCACCGCTATATGTGATATACACACGTGTGAAGCATGAATATGTGCTGGTTGACGAACTGGGGAGCTCGGTCCAGGCAATGGTCACCAAGGCCTAACTCATCCCCCAGGTCAGGACAGTGTCCCAGAGTAGTCCGTCACCAGCCCTGTGGGCCCCGCACCTCTGTTCCCCGGCCTTTTATTACACACTCTGAGAGTGTCTCCAATGCCCTGTCTGACCAAGACAGCCCCAGCCCAGTTTCCTGTCTGGCTGGGCTGAGTGCAAGTAGGCTCTGAATGCCTGACATTTTAGCTGCATCGCCTCCATCTCCCATGTCCCCACCGCCCAAGTTGAGAGGGTGACTGTGGCTCCTCTCAAAGCAACTCTGCATTTAATTTTGTAATTCGGGAAGTGCCTGGTCTTGAAAATCTCTTTCTTTCCCTCCCCTTCACTGTTCTGTTGGACTGTCTCCCAGTCACCTTGCCCTCCCAATTTGATTCTAGTGTTCCATCCTGGTCCTCCTTGCTGACTCTCCTTTTGTCTGTGCTTCCTGTCTCCTCCGTGTGTCTCTCCTCTCTCACCTCTCCCGGACTGTGTCATGTAGCCATCCTGCCTGGGCTCAGTCTCTGCATCCTCCCCGAACAACACGACTACCTCATGTCTGCTTCAAGGCCACAGCTGACTCCTGTGTCTGCTGTTTACTTACTCGCTGGTCGTCCTCCTGTCCCCTCGTCTCTCTGTGCCTCCACATGCCTTTCCCCACACCAGCTGTCCACCCAGTGCAGGTGTGGGGGTGGCCTTTCAACTTCCCTGGTATTTTTCTCCCTGGGATTGAGATAGGTGAGTTCTCCTTGGAGTTGACGAATCCAAGTCACACAAGGGGATTTTTGAGACAGGGAGAATGTGACCCAGAGGCTAGAAGAAAATTACTCCCTTTTCTGCAGGGAGGCAGGTTTGCTAGATGGAGCAGGTCTAGGTCCACCTTTCTTTCCAGTTGAAGCTAAAGGAGGGGTAAGGGTGGGAGTTAATGTTCCCTCACCCCCAGCCCCAGTAGCCCAGCCATTCCCCTCTGTGTACCTTGAAGAATTGGTGGAGTTGGTGGTGAGGGGGAATCTCATCATCTGGGGTGCTGGAGGGGAGGTCTTTGCACAGGAAAAAGGTGATTGACTAGTTTCATTTTTGTCTTTGCTTACATTCAATTCTGAAGTCATTTTCTGCTGACCCACCACCCAGGGACAAGCTTGACTTCTATTTCCTGTGTAGAAAAAACAATGTCATTTGTTTGATTTTGCACCTCCAGAAGCCTAGAATGTGTGGTCTTTTCTCCCTAAGTGCATCTTTTGAATGGATCGGCACATAAAGGGTTAACTCTGGCTTCTGGGCCAAATTAGAAATAACCAGTCTATCTTTCCTATGTTTTTTTTTTCCCCTTCTCTTTTAATGGTGAAATGCCTCTCAGTGGAGTTGCAGCTTCCTCAGACCCTTTCAGCATCTGTTTATTACACTCGGGTGTCACTCACATTTGACATCCGCACCTACATTTCCTCCCCCTCCCCCTCCTTCAGCCAGCTTATGATAACACTAAAGATTATTAATGTTGGTTTTGTATCTCGTTAAGGACAGAACTGTCACTTGTACTATTCCTGTAGCATTCAGCCTTGCTGTGGCTAACACCACTGTCTATGTTTCATCGTTGCTCTGAAGGTCAAAAGCCTCATTTTATTTTGCTGGTCTGATTTTTTTTTTTCCAAGGGAAAAAAAACTGCCCTGAATAAAATGGCTGTTTTAACAGTAGGCTCTTAGCATTACACCACATAGTCATTTTTCATGTTCTTGTTTAACAGGCACTGAGGTTCTGGTTTAAATTAAATAGCTGCAAATGAGACAATTTATAACCCATTAGGTTGGGTGGAAAATTGTTTCTCAAAAGCAAATAAGTAATAAATCTGGTATCTGCCTATAACTCACAGTTGATAAGAAAGTGGCCATTACTCACTAGCATTATATATGATTTGGGCTCTGGGTAATTTGGAAGTGTTAGGTTTGTGTCTTTGTAGCAGTATTTTTATTAGAAAAGAGTCTATTGGCCTTTTACAGGGTATTAATCGCTTTTGTCACCTACCATTGATGCCTTATGTTTTTTGAATCTCACTTAAAAACCTTCCTTTTCTTGATGCATGACAAGTGTAATCAATATCTGCTCATTTATTTGTCTGTATTTAGTTTATGCTATGTTATTTAATTACTTTTCCAGCAATTTTCTTTTTCTTACAAATATGATATTCTTTAGTGTTAAGCCAAGGCATTGATCATGTATCTGTCCCTGTAATGAATTAATAAACTATTTTCCAAAAATGTGGAATTCTCTTTTGGAACCAAAGATTAGAATTTCCTCGGTCCTTCTGCCATAGGGACTATTTCCTATCAGGATGGGAAGTGTTGGTTTCTGAGGGCAAAGAGCAGGCAGTCATGGGGAAGAACTGAACCACCTTCCTCTCAACAGACACTGAGGAAAAAGATTTAAACCTAGGAAGGATGCCTTCTTGATACCACTCTTTTGGGCTCTCTGAGGATCTTTTTTCATCTGGGCACAAGGGTACTCAGGCACAGTGGGGTGCAAGAGAGGCATGAAGGAACAACTCTATATTCTTTTACATAACTCTGGACACCAAAATTGCTCATGGCTGCACATTCACACTGTGATCACTGTGCCCACAAGCTCAGAGTCACCTGTGTACAGGTACCTTCACAAAGACCCTGCGCCCCTTAACTCAAATATGGGCACAGTCTCATACCCCACACCCGTGGCAGGATCCCAGTTGGCAGCAGCTCTGCTGAGATTTTTACAGAGCCTGGAACACAGATTTTTCTACTGGAAAGAACCAAGAGCCAGAGGCTGTCTTGCCCAGGACCACCCCCAAAGTGACTGGTGGGCCAGACCTGAGAGTTAATTGACAGATCACACAGAGAGATACTGCACGTTTTGCAAGCAGCAGAATAGCCATTATTTGCATATCACTCTCAGACCAAGGGTTGTGATAAAGAAGAATTAAACACTTGTCAAAATGAATTTAAAATGACAGCAACTCAGGATACCAATTTGACCTCTCTGGAGCCCAGGACAAGCTGAAAAGGCAGTTGTTTGAGTATCCAAGCCCTATGGGAGTGAGTTCCAGGACTTTCCCTCCTTTTCCTATGGCCAGTAAGAATCCCATCCCTGCATTTCCTCACAATTAAATTGCTTTGGGGCTGTGGCATGCTTGTGTCCTCGATTTTGGATTTCTCCATTGCCTCCCACTGCTTATTTACTTCAAGTCCTGCCTCTCAGGCTCATCTTCCAATTGCTACTAAGGTGTAGGGAGTCCCCGGGCTGCACAAACCCCATCATTAGTGAACTTTCCTGATTTCCACAGACTTGAAATTCTTTAACTCTTCTGCACCAAGGTTAGTTTCATATATTGTTAAGACTCCTGCTCTGAAGGCCCTAGCTAGAATTGGTATGAAAAGAGAGACTTAATTGACTTAATTTCTCTGCCATCCCCGTCCAACACCAGAGAAGAAAAGAGTGAGTGAGGCAGAAAGAGTGAGTGAGGTGTAAACCTTTAAATCTCTTGCTCCTAGAATTTAGTAGATGTTAACTACCAACTGCACGATGGGCTAAATCCATTGTGCTGGACCCAATAGGTCATTAAATAGTGAGTGGCCAAGGTTCAAGATCTCCCAGGGCTAGCATAGGTATCTCCTCACCCTTTCTTCTGTAACATTCCTAGGTGGGACCCATGGTCTCCTTATGTGAATTCTGACCTGAAAGATTTAGTCTTCTTTGAGGGCTAGAAATGTTACTGGGATTTTAACTTTCAGTGATCTTTTCCAGTTAAGGGTCATTTATTTGTCAGGACCTGTGTCAGGACCAGTCAGGGAGATATGATTCTCTTTATCTTTCAGATGAGCTCAGAGCGGGACTGCCTGGTTGGTTGGACCGAACCGGACTGGGAACCCAGATTACCTTAGCGTTCTCATTGTGCTGTTGTCTATTCTCTTTGAACCCTGGAGGATGCTGCCTTCCCACCCATCCTGCCTCCTATTCACCCAAGCGCCAGAACTGTCCTGTCTAGAAAGGCCATTCGTGCAGCTAAACATCCTATCCTTTGGGTGGAACGACCAGGAACCTAAAGAAAACAGAATCTTTGATAACTTTCTGCAGTTTTCAGAAAATTATCTCGAAAATATAGACTTGGACACGGTGGAGGAGGGCGCAGCAGAGTGGGTCAGAGCAAACCCCTCAGCTTTGCGTATTTGTCTACAGTTCTGACCCACTCCAGAGTCCGCTGGGCTGCGCTTCTCCAGGCCCCCAAGTCTGTGACTGGCCAACAGGGAGGGGGTACGGGGCTGCAGGCTGGGACGGCGCTGGTCGCTCCAGTCACAGTTCAAAGCGCAGGGGGCGCGTCCGCCGCCCAGCCGGGAATGTCCGGCCGCTTAAAGCGCTCGCCGGCTCTTTTGTTCCCTACACCGGGCCTCCGGGGAGAGGGGGCTGGGGGAGGGGACCCGGAGGGGAGGGAGGGGGGGACGGGCGGAGGGAGGAGGGCGGGGCGGGCGCGGGCGGTGCGAGTGCGGAGCGCGCACCCTGGGCGAGGCTGACAGATCGCCGGGGTGGGTGCAAGATGGCGCAAGCGGCGCTCCCCCTGCGCCCCCGGCGCTCCTAAGCAGGCATGTGGCCCCAGCCCCCCGCCGCCCGGGCTCGGCCCCGGCCAGAGCCCCGGCCCCGGCCCCGGCGCCGGCCCCGCGGGACGCTGTGAGCCGCGAGAGGCCCCGGAGCCGCGCGTTGCCGAGCGGAGCGGACCGAGAGCCCCATGGCTGCTCAGCGCACCGCGCCCCCGCGCCGGCCACGGCTCCTGCTGCCGCTGCTGCTGCTGCCGCTGTTGCTGCCGGTGCCGAGCGATGGTGAGCGAGGGCCCTCAGACCCGGGAGGCTGCCGACCGAGTCCTGGGAAGAGCAAGAAGGGAGTAAGCGGGTGCAGGGGCGGATCTGGGGAGACCCGCACGGACCTGCGAGTGGACCCCGAGCGTCAGGGACTTGCGCGAGAAAGGGAACCGAGCGGGACAGGGCGGAGCCCAGAAAGAGGGCACCGAGGCCGGGCTGGCCGGGGCGACAGGGGAATATCACGACCCAAGCCCCTGGGAAAGACCGGGCTCTGTCCGCTGCGGCTCCAGGACGCGGGACAAGATCCGGACCCTGGTCTGAGGGGCAAGGAGCGCGGCAAAGCAATAGCTAGGCTGATGGGCTGGAGTTGGGAGAGGAGGAAAAGCACCAGGGGAGCGCGCTGGGCTCCTCCGAGGTAGGTGAACTGGGGTGCGCGGAGCCCGGCAATGGGCACAGAGGAGCCCAAGGCAGCCGAGGCTGAAGACAGCAGACAGGAGGGCGGAGGCCGGGACCCCGCGGCTGCGCTGGGCGAAGGAGAGGGCGCGTCCTGGATTTGGAGCCGAGACTGGGACAGGGAGTGCGCAGGAGAGACAGAGGAAAAGGAGAAAGATTACCAAGGGCTGCGGCTGGGGAGGAGGAGACCGAATGAAACCCGGAGAGCTGAAGAGAGGAAAAAGAAGCCGGCTCGGGACGAGCGAATCGCGGGGATGCCCACGTGTCGCCCGTCTCCGCAGTATGCAGCGGGGGTTCCCTACCCGACTTCGCCGGGTCTGCTGGCTCTGTCCAGAGCTCTGTCACCGCTACCAGGTTCCCTCAGTGGTTGTAATGAGTCCATCTAGTAGGAAAAGGGTGCAATCTAGTCCCTTGCCCTCCCACCCCAAGTTCTCAGCAGACACTCATCGGGGCGGTAGATTCTCTCAGCTCGGTAGAGGCACGGTACCGCATCTGCATCTGGGAGAAACTTTGTCTCCCAGTGACTAGACTGGGTTGGGTTGGAAGATGAGGCAGTGGAAACTCTGGGCATGGGAAACAGAGGTAGGAGTTTGAAGGGGTGAAAGCCTCAAATGTCTGAAAATATTATCTCCAGCGCCCTCCTATTTTCTCCCGCACTCACCGCCCCATCTCTCTCAGCCTGTGAGGGCGCTGGTGTTTGGGACCCGCCAGCTCCAGGAATGCTAGGTCCCCGGAAGAGAGAGAGAGAGAGAGAGAGAGAGAGAGAGAGAGAGAGAGAGAGAGAGAGAGAGAG
>PVIJ01004241.1:0-96000 GCA_004024925.1 Scalopus aquaticus | reverse complement strand
CAGCTCATTTTTGTTCTGCAAGAGCTTAGGTTTGCTGCAGAGGTTCTAGGAACCTCCCTCTTCCTGAATTTTGGGAAATCTGCATTGACATTTGGTACTCCTCAGCTCTCCTCATGACAAAAGCAAAACAACTAAACACAGAGCATCCTAGGGGAGGGGCAGTGGGGCTGGACCACGGTCTAGCCTGTGCTTGGATCCTGGGCCTCCAAACCCTGCTCCCTGTCAGGCGATGGACCAGGCCTCTGCTAGTTTTGCCATCAAAAGGAAGTAATCATTTATCATTCCCACATTATATTTGTTTAGAACTTTTAACTTTTCATAGTACCTTTGAGCCTGTTAATCATATTCCACAACCTGTATTGTTCCTGATTTAAACGGATGAGGACTGGAAAGTCAGAACAGGTGAACATGTTACCTAAAGCCTCACCTTGAAATTCTGTGGGGATTCAGTGCTTAATCAGAGTGACCAGAAACTACACAAGTGTAATCAGAAGTGGCAGCAACTACAGTGAAATCAGTTTTGCCTATTAACTCTGAGACACTGGGACACATTGCTTAACATCTTTGTGTTTCAGTTTCCTCATCTATAAAATAGCCAATGATACACATAATATCTATCTCTCTGAGATGGTCTGCTGATTTAGTAAAACACTACATGAGACAGTACTTGGTAATGTGTGAAGTTCTATTTATAATAGGGACTCCTTTTAACATTACAGAAAGATGCGCAGATGCAGGGGACCTGAACCCCTGTGCATGTTCTTCCTGGCCATTCATTCCACACTAACCTTGCCATCTCTCCTGCTTGATGCAGGTCTTGGCCACTCCCCTGAATTGGCATTCGCTGTGGAGCCAAGTGATGATGTTGTAGTCCCTGGGCAGCCTGTACTGCTAGGCTGCAGGGTGGAAGGGACACCTCCAGTTCGAATCACCTGGAGGAAAAATGGAGTGGAGCTGCTGGAGAGTACCCACTGCACCTTGCTGGCCAACGGGTCCTTGATGATCCATCACTTCCGTCTGGATCTTGGAGGCAGCCCTTCAGATGAGGGCGACTATGAGTGCGTGGCTCAGAACCGCTTTGGGCTGGTGGTCAGCCGGAAGGCTTGCATCCAGGCTGCAAGTAAGTGGACACCCCTTACTTTTTTCCTCCGGGGCTGAGGATCCACGGTCATCCTAGGGTTGGGAAACAGACAAGGTTCCATTTTAAGCAAACTTCTAGAGGCTATTTTCTCAGCATGGGTTAGTTGAAAGGTCTGTGTTGGTGGAATTATATCATACACTCACCTGATTGGAATGTGATTTGACAAGAATGTAGCCAAACAGTGTTGGGGGAGATGGAGAAAGATGGAGGAGCTTTATCCAACTCTTGGGTCAGTGTGTCTTAGTTTCCACATGTATTGTGAGCTTCCCAGACCATTGAGTATGAGTCTTAAGTTTATGGGTGATTTAAGAGAATTTTGAAAGGTAATTTTGGCCACATGCACAGTTTTATGTGCTGACTTTTAAACCCTTTGGGTTTAAAATCTTACTCTATTAGTATCGATGTTCTGAAATTTGCCAACAATTTGCTTTATAAAAAATATGAATAATTTCAGTTATTACAATGATGACATTACGCCCACTCACCTATGCTGATATGCTTTCTAAAAAAATTCAGCTTAATTGAAATATAATTGACAGATAAAATTGTGAGATGTTTATTTATTTATTTATTTTTTATTTTTTAAAGAATTTTTATTTATTTATGTATACAAGCTGGGGAACAGGCCAGAGGCGCGGGGCGGTGAGAGGGTTCACCAGAGACAGAGTGGAGAGCAGAACAGGCAGATCAGAAGTACACTGCTGAGGAGAGCAGCGGGCGAGGCAGGAGAGGTCTGCCGCACCATGTGGGATTCTCCCCGGTGGGGCGTCAAACCGGCATCGCTCACGGCCAACAGCTCCACAGCGCAGCGCTCAACCGCTGCGCCACTGGGGATGCCCCTAAATTGTGAGATGTTTAAAATGGACATTTTGGTGGTTTTATATCTGGTGGGCTTTTTTGAATGGGAGAGAGAAGGTGAAGCCAGGTGTTTTAGCTCCAGTTGTGCTTTGCTTGTGCTGATGGACCTCTAATTGTTGTGATAAAATGATAGTTGTGGTTAACTGTTCTGTCCTGCAAAATTCTGTTGTTCTTTAATCTGTGTGCACTGATGGGTGTGTGTTGCATAAACCAGAATGATCTGTCTCTGGGTGGAAAGTGTGCTCCATCTATATCTTTATACTCCTGGGAGGCGGGAGAGTACCCCTTAAAGAGCCTGCTTTAACTTTTCTTGGTAATAATTCTAGCTCACACTTATTAAGCACTTGCTGTGTGCTGGGCATCTTGCCTGAGTGCTTTCCATGCATCATCTCATGTAATCATCACAGCCACCCAGAGATGTAGGCAGTTATCACCCCCCTTTACAAATGAGAAAACTGAGACTTAGGTGGGTTCAGTGACATCGTAGCACACATAGGAGCCAGGACTGAACTCTCCCTCTTACCTCCTATGCATGCTGCCACCTCCCCATCTGACCGCTGACAACTTTCTTCCTGGTTCTGAGGGCATGTGCACAGTTGCTCTGAATGGCTTGTGAGTGATGAATGTTCTGAGGCGGGAGCCCTCTCGTTGAGTTTAAGTTGCCCCTTTGTTCTTCAGAAGGCTGGTCCAGGCCCCCATATGGAGCTTTCTGGGAGGCAGCCCTGGACCTTGAGACCAATCACTTATGGCTCAGCAACCCCTCCTTTCCCAGCCCTCCTGGCAGTGTGGGGGAGGCTGGTGTAGTCTCTGAGCAGATGGCTGGGTGTGAGGTAGAGAAGCGTGGACGGAGGATGGGGACCCAAGGATGATTTTCGGGTGGGAGAAATGCAAGTCCTCAGGAAGATGACCCCAATGCCCTCCCTGGCCTGTGTTCTCTTGCTGGGGGATAGATGACCCCGGGTTGCCAACCCACAGTTCTAGAGATAAATCCCAGGTGTCTGTATTTAGCTAACTGCAAATGTGCCTTTCTATAAATGGTAATACCTTTAAGATCTGTGATTTCCCGAAACTCCTCAGAGCATAAGAAATTGAACTGTGGGCTCTGACTGGGGAAAGGGCCAGTGGGGAAGGTTGGCCTGGTTAATCCTCTAGGGTCCTGGGAACAGCTGGGGGGGGGGCATGATGGCAGTCTGATATGGCCTCTCTCCCCACTCAGCTTGTGGCCTCATGGGGGAAAGCTTGGATACTAAGCAACCGGGTGGCTGGATCCCTTTTTCTCACTTCACAGGCTGATGTCCCTAGAAACCTCCAAAGCTGATTAGCTGCCTGGGTTTTCTCCTTTGGTAATAACTCCCTGCCCACGTGCCCGCAGGCACTGCAGATGTTGTGTGACATGGGAGTGTGCCTTACTGAAAAGGTGTGAGAAACCCTTTGGAGCCCCCTACTTCTGCCTGTTCCACAGAGGCTGATGGGGAGGGGGCCTGCTAAGCACCCCTCACAAACACAATCTACCCAGTGGACTAACCCTGTAAGGCAGACAGTGGCTCAGGTCTGGGAGGGGCCTGCTGTGCATCTGGCTCTCTATGGCTGGGAGGGACCCCCTTCTACCCCTTTGGGCTCAGATGCTGCAGCTGAACACTGACCTAAAACCAGGATGACTAAACTACAGATTGGTCTCTTGGGGGCTTCAGTTCCATGTATCTCCATTTTAGGATGGCGTGATTCAGGATCCTAAGAGTATGTGTTCTAGCATGTCTGGTTTCACTGCCTTGCAGGTGCTTTCTAGTTTGGAGGCTAAAGATCGTTAACAATGAGAGCCTCCCTGGTGGCACAAGGGTGTTAAGTCTCAGCCTATGAAGCTATCCAGAGCCACTGCAGCTCCAGTTCGATCCCCGGCCAGGGAGCTTCCCACGTGGCGCAGCAAACCTCTCTCCTGCTCCCCTCAGCAGTGTATTTCAGTAGATCTGTATGTTCTGCTCGCCACTGTCTCTGGTGAATCCTCTCACTGCCTACACCCCAGCTTTTTTTTATTTTTTAGATTTATTTATGCCTATAAGCCGGGGTGCAGGTCAGAGGTGTGGGGTGGTGAGAGGATTCACCAGAGACAGAGTGAGGAACAGAACAGGCAGATCTACTGAAGTACACTGCTGAGGGGAGCAGCGGGCGAGGTGGGAGAGGTCTGCTGTGCCGTGTGGGAACCTCCCTGGCCAGGTATCGAACCCGTGCTGCAGTGACTCTGGATAGCTTCATAGTGCTGCGCTTAACCCGTTGCACCACCAGGGAGGGCCTACACCCCAGCTTTTGTATGCATAAATAAATAAATCTTTAAAAAAAAATTGTTAACAAAAGATGTTAAACTGGACAAGTTAACATCTCCATGGCCCGGTCTACTCATTTGTGAACTGTGCATGGTCCTGCTTTGTGGGATGGTTGTGAGAACCAACACTCCCACACTTTGCCTGGCACATAAGAGTCTCTCAGTAATGGGAAACACTACTTGATTCATCATTTAAAGGCCGTTTTACCGACATGGCCAGCAAAAGCAACCTGCCTGGATCAGCTCCCAACCCCTAGCTTTCTCCCTCACTGGGATTCATTTAAGGAGTATGCCAGGGAAATCTATCAGGAGTGGAATTGTTGGAGCCCAAGTGCAACTTGTTCTTTTTGAAGTCCTGCCCAAGATCATATAACTCCTCACTCCAGTCCCCCAGTTTGAACCACTTCCTGAGTGGGCCTGGGGATTCTCCCAAGTCCTGGGCATGAGTTGAAGCTTGACTGGGTTGTGAGATAACCCCCTGCCACCCTTATGGGAGGGCTCCCAGGAAGACATGTAGGCCTCATGACCCCATGGGAACTTGTGCATTGACTCACACTTGTAGAGGTCTGTGTGCCTGGATGACTTCAAAGGGAGGTGGGATCTCTATAGGGAGGGGGAGGTGATTAGGGGCTGCATCCCCAACTCCCCTCAGGCAAAATCCTTTAGTCCCTGCCCCTACTTCTTCGTCTCAGGCCCTTGGGGAAATGGAGTCAGGAGCTATATGATTTCGGGCAGGACTTCATGAACTTTACTGTGCCTGTGGATTACCTGGGTGTCTTGATAATATTCAGTTTTTGAATCAGTATGTCTAGGCCAAGGTCTGGGGTTCTGCATGTCTAACAAGACTCAGGGAATGCTGCTGCTGCTGGTCCCCAGGTGCTAGAGGAGTGACCACTACCATGTAATTGCTGGTTAGGGGGTCTGTGGGCAGCAGGGTGAAGTCCAAACACTTGGGCTTCAGGGTCAAGGGTTCATTCACTAGGTGGGTTTGAACCCTTGCTTTGTCACTCACTGGTCATGTGTCCTTGCAATAAACTTCTTGAGCCTCAGTGCCCTCATCTGAAATAGTGGGCATAGGGCCTCCCTGGTGGCGCAGCAGTTAAGTGCTGCGCTGTGGAGCTGTCGGCAGCAGTGCCGTGAGTTCGATGCCCAGCCAGGGAGATTCCCACATGGCGCGGCAGACCTCTCCTGCCTCGCCCCCTGCTCCCCTCAGCAGTGTGTTTCCGTCGATCTGCCTGTTCTGCTCCCCACTCTGTCTCTGGTGAACCCTCTCGCTGCCCCACGCCTTTGGCCTGCTCCCGGGCTTGTATGCATAAATAAATAAATCTTTAAAAAAAAAAATAGTGGGCATAATCCTGTCAGCCCGTGGGGCTGTTGGAGGATTAAATAAGATGATGAATGTAAAGCACCTGGCTCAGAGTATGGCATCTAGGAAATGCTCATTAAGTGTTATTGTTATTAAATTTATTGTTATTGGTAGTGCTAGATATTGACCACTAAATTAGGTTTCAGTCCAGCCTGTCAAAATTCTGGCAAAGTACTCAGAGAGCCAGGATTGGGCCCCCACCTAGTCTGAGGCCACCCGGGCTAGGCAGGCCTAGGGGTGACTATGAGGGTGAGTGGTAAACCCAAGTTATGGGAATAACCTAAATACCCTCTGATGGATAAATAGCTAAAGAAAATGTGGTGTACACACACACACACACACACACAAATATTACTGAGTCATAAAAAAGAAGGAAATCTGCCCCTTGCAACAATATGGATAAATCTAGGGTACATTATGCTAAGTTAAAATAGGACAGGAAGTGAAAGACAAATACCCTAGTGTCACTTATATGTGGAATCATTAAAAAAAATAAAGAAAAGAAAAGAAAGCTGATTTTCAGAGAATGGGCAAAGAAATACCAACTAGGTAGACTTGGGCTTTGACCTCACCAGCCACTCTTTAGAACCCACACTGTGTGACCTTGGGCAAGTCACTTAACCTCTCTGAGCCTCAATTTCCTCATCTTTAAAATAAAGGAAGTAATACTTACCAATGAGCAGTGTGCAGATCATCAGTGATAGTGTGCATAAAGAACTTCGCATGGTATAGGTGCAGAACACCTCCCTGGTGGCCTAGGGGTTAGGTCTCAGCGCTATCACCACTCTGGACTGAGTTCAATCCCAGACCAGGGAGCTACCCACATGGTGCAGCAGAATTCTCCTGTCTCGTCTGCTGCTCCCCTTAGCAGTGTATTTAAGTCAATCCACCTGTTCCGCTCCCCACTCTGTCTTTGGTGAATCCTGTTGCCCCCTGTCCTATACCCCAATTCTTTTATGGAATAATAAATAAATCTTTTTTTAAAAAGTGTTCCTTAATGTTGATTTAATTTTTTAAAAAGATTTATTTATTTTTGCATACAAGCTGGGGTGCAGGCCAGAGGTGTAGGGCAGTGAGAGGGTTCACCAGAGACAGAGTGAGGAGCAGAACAAGCAGATCAACTGAAATACACTGCTGAGGGGAGCAGCGGACAGGCAGGATTGGTCTGCCGTGCCATGTGGGAATCTCCCTGGCTGGGCATCGAACTTGTGCCGCCCATCGCCACCAACAGCTCCACAGCGCTACGCTTAACCCATTGTGCCATCAGGGAGGCCCAATGTTGATTTAATTTTAATTGTAATTTAATTTACATTTTAATAATATCCTTCAAATATTATTATTTTGGGGAAGTAATAAAGGCAAAAAAAAAAGTGAAATTCTAAGCTCCTTTAGTTGTGCTGATTCTCTGGTGATCCAAGACACCTGGAAAGAGGCAGTGAGTGTAGTGAGGGGAGAAAAGCCAGTTTTAGTGCCCTGCTGTCTCCACCTCAGTCAGTCACCTGTTTCTTGGGCCCTGGATTATCCACTTCTAAAGTGAATTATTCTCAACCAGAGGGAGGGCAGTTTAACCAGCTACTCTGGAATTATCTTTCAGCTGCATGAGCTGTAGTTGTGTGGATACGGGTAGAGTCTCAGCATAGTTGTTTGTAACCAGGTCTGGCTTGGGTCTGGAGAACTAGATACTGGAGCAGCTGACTTGGGGCCTTCAGTGTGTGTGGGGAGTCCTGAAGTATTTCTGAGTAGGGCAGTGGGTAGTGGAGGGAAGTGGCTCCTAGCACAGTGGCTGGTAACCCTGGAGGTCTTTGTCATCTGGAGGTTATATGCTCAGGCCTGGTGTGGGGAGCCCAAGCTTTTCTCTCCTTGAAGGGCAGCTCGGCTGAGGTAGCTCTGAGGAAGTCTGCCCCTAAAACACACTCATCTGCCTACCTGTTAGGACAAGAAGCAGGTGCTATAGCTTAAATGTCCTTGTGATGAGTGAGGGGCTATACATATGCTTACTTTCATGCCAGGAGCTCACCTGTGTGTAGGCTATGGCCAGAGATGGGTGCAAGAGGTGAGGTGTAAGCCCCGGGCCCTGCCAGTCGGTACTCCACAAGGGCAACCCCTCCTGGCACTCCTGAGAAACTGTGAGGTGCAATGGAAAGGCCCTTGGCTGGACACCTGGAGCCGCGTGTGGCTCTGGGCTAGTCATTCACCACCTCTGGGCTTTGCTTCTCTCATGCTAAGTTGGGGTGGTTGGACAAAGTTTAGCTCTGCTTCGGTAAGTCTTCCTCACCATCCTTGGGATACCTGCCTTTGCTGGGCCTTTTCCCAGCCTATTCTTGCCCCTTCTCATCTCTTACTCCTCATCTCATCCTTCCTCAAAGACCATTTAGCCGACCATAATTTCTTCGTTCCCCTCCTACCGGGGAGATCTGAGGCATTCAGGCTCACCATTTCTCTCTGTGGTGGCCACTTGCATTGTTAAGTAACTGTTTTGTGGCTGGATATGCCATCTGTCTCTTCAAGTAGATTTTTAAGTTCCTGGAGGGCTTCTTTTTCTTTTGTGTTTCTCTTGTGACTTGCCTGTGGAGGCTGGTTAAAAAGTAAATGAACATGTGGCCCTTCGGGTCCAAAGCTCTGTCTCTCTTGCTTCTTTGCTTCTCTTTTGCTCTCTGTCTCAGACTGTCTCTCCCTGCCTCGTAATTGATAGCATAGCTCACATGAACAGAAGCTTGTGAACAGGCAGGATCGGCAGGGGAATATAACACACTGGGGGCAGGATCATGGGGTGGCTGCTGCTGTGTGTTTATCTCTGGAGGAACTGAGACTCTCTCTTCCTCGCCAGATGGGATGTGAATCAGAGGCTAAATTGCTTTGTACTCCTCCATGCCTATGTTTTGGGGTCCCTGCTTCAGATTTTATTTCCTGGCTGGATGAGGCCTGTGTCCCCACACCCACTGGCACCAACGGTGGCGGGAGGCCCCCTCGCTCCCACCCGCAGGACTTGAGTGTGGAAGTTGATCGCTTCTGGTTCCCACACCTTGGCTCCACTGTCGCAGGCAGCCAGCTGGCCCCTTGAACACAATGTGCAAATCTTCTCTGTTCCTGTTCCCGGCATTGTCCGTGGCCGGGTGCCTTGGCTGGGAATGTGGGCCCGTGAATAGGAGAGGCATTTGCAGCCTGCAAATGAAACAGGCCCCCCAGCCCCCCTTAACCCCCTACCCCCTCTCCGCCCCCAGGGAGAAAGGACTTTTTCACTCCTGGCCTTCTTGTATTGCCTTTCCCTCTCCTCTCCAGAGTCCCTGCAGGCTTGTGTGTGTGTGTCTGTGTGTGTAAGAGAGAGAGAGAGAGACTTTTCACGGTAGCTTGCTGGCTATTCTACACAGCCTTCCATAAAAGTAGAATGGAACAGAAGGGCACCCGGGATGGAAAACCAAATAGCTCACTGCTGTCTTTGTTTAAACTGGACTGACTGATTCCGAAAACGTCTTCCTTGTGTAACTAATCTGTGGCACCCTAAGAGTCTCTGGCTGTAGCCGTGTTGCAACAAGGAATATAGAAATCAGTAGTGTGTGTGTTTGCCACATGGAGCTCTGTGGGTACCAGAGCATACAGGTAGGTGTGTGTCTGAAGGATGTACATGGGGCCCAGGGTTGGAGTCCAGCTCTCCCTTAAGTGTCCTTTTGTGAGATTCCCTCTCCCATCGAGCAGTGTGGCCAGGCTAGAGAGATGGAGTGGACAGGACTGCAGGGCCAGATACAGTGGTAGATGATTTCACTAGGTCACGCAAGGGGCTGATACCCAGACAACTGAAGTGAGAGAGGAGAGAGGAGCCCTGGGTCCTTGGTGGATGGCACGAGGGCCTAGTCGCAGTATCTGCGGTATCAGCCGTAGTTTTCTTGTTCCTTAGGCTGGTGCCAACCATCTGGCTGCAATCTGAGCCTGCTGGTCTGGTCAGTTCCATCCTCCCTAACGGACCATCCCATTTCTGGACTTGCTCTCCCCTTGTCCCTAACTTTGCTCATTCTGTTCCAAGAAATGCTAATCCTTTGTGACTGCTCTCAAGTGTAAGGGAAGAACAGAAGAGAGTGATCTCTACAGATGGGTGCAGCCCCTTGAGGAGGGGTACTGCATGGGTGATACTGGGATCCAGAGATGTTTGAAAACAGGGGTCCAGTGAGAGGGAAAAGTGGGAGTCGCTCTAGGCCAGACCAGAGATCCCAGGGACATGCAGGGGTGGGGGTGGGAGTGGGGGCTTAATAGAGGCTGGTCAGGCTCCTGATTTAGGCGGAGGGAGGAAAATTTGATGCTTACTTTCGAGCTTCCGCCACCAGCTATTCCCATCTCTTCTCATGATCTTAGTCTTCTGTGCCTCAGCCTTTGATACAGGTCCCCCAAATATACCCCCCACCCGCTTTTCTGTGAGGCCACACTTAGCATCTTTGTCTTTATCATCTCCAGCCTGGTTTCTCCTGCCCTGTCCTATCAACCGGCTTCCTTTCTCCAGCTCCTTTCTCTCTTTAGTCTTTTGTCCTTCCTCCTGCCTCTTTCTTTACCTATGGCAATTCCCGTGTCCACCATCCTCTGCTGTGCTTGAGGGAGAACCCTGCTTCAGAAGCCAAAGTAGGTGAGTTCAGAGATAGGAAGAGGAGAGACTAAGAGGATAATGTTCAAAGAGGTCCCCAAAGAAAGGGGTCCACGGCCTCCCTAACATGTCAGAGGCTCCCTGGGGCAGCCGTTCATAGAGAGGAATCTGAGAACCTGGCCCCTGCTTGGGGCCTGTCTCTGAGCCGGACACTGACCACTGTGGGTGGTGGGGGCAGCTCTGGGCTGCTCGCTGGAATGCTGGTGTTGGGTTGCAGTGCAGATGCGAGCAGTGATAATGGGCAGGAACTGGACTTTCTGGTCTGGCTGCTGCCCCCAAGGCCACTGGAATGTGAGGGGGGGGTGACTATCGAGAGGCCCCAGGGATTTGGGGTGGGCAGATGGAGACCAGACCACCTAAATGGAGAGGAGGGGGCAGACCACCAGGAGAGAGGACCAAGTTCTAGCCCTTTCACTGAGTTGCAGGCTATGGCAAAAGAACCCTAAAATCCCAGCCTATCCAGGACTGTGGAAGTCTCCCCAGCCTCGGGGTAGGATCACAGGCCTCATCCAGTGCTTTTGGAGAAACCAGAAACTCATCTGGCCCAACCTTCTTATTTGACATTTTTCTGGATGGAAAACTGAGACCTCAATGGGTAATCTGCCCAGGGATATGGTTGGGCCTCCAGCCTAGGCAGGTAGGAGAGGCTGTTGAGTCCCTGTTTCTCACCTTCCCCTATGCCTCATGGGAAAGATAGGTATTTCTGTATATTACCCCCCAGGCAGATTGACTTCTGTTTTTCTTGTGTCCTGCCCTACCGATGCAGGCTTATCTATAGCTGTGGTTCTGGATGCAGGTGTTAGCCAGAGGTATGGGCTCTTGATATCCCTGGCATATTACAGAGATCATCTGCATTTCCAGAGCACACTGAATGCTGAGCTGAGTAGTTTGAGGGCAACTTGTATGCTGGCACTTGGGGTGAACTAATTAGTAGTGATAGAAGTAGTCCTAGTAATGTGGGGCTACACAGTTTTAAGCCCTTTGTGTTAATTTACTTGCTCGCCACAACAATTCCATTAATAGGTTTTACTAGTCCTATTTTACAGATGGGTAAACAGAAGCCCAGAATGGTTAATTAACTTGCCCAAGGGTACTCAGTAAATAGGGAAGCTGAGATTTAAATCCAACCCTAACCTAAGTGCAATGGCCTGATTGTCCTTAGAGGGGGCTACAGTCCCTGGAGAACATAATCAGCATTAATGATTCAGAAATAGAGCCAGGTACTTGGGGACATGCAGGGTGGGAGTGGGGAACGGCGGCGTAGAGCCTTGACCAAGTGGGAGCCACTGCTGGGTGGGCCAGGCAGGGCTTCAGGCCACCTACCCCAGCTGCAGCTAAAGGCCCTTGGAGAATCTGCAGGGACAATTAGGTTGAGGTGCTCTTAGTGAAGACTTGTCCTACCTGTGATGCCAGGCAGCAGAGGGGTCCAGGTTCCAGGCAGGAAAGGAAGTTGGGAGGATGCTGGGGCTGCTGGAGGTGGAGGTGGGCGTTGCTTCTTCTCAAGGAGGAAAGACAAGTTCCCTTCCCCCATGGGGCCCCCTCAGCTCCCTTTCCCTTTCTTGTTTCCCGCATAATGACGCTGATTGCTCCACATCTGTCATAATTACTCTTTGTTTGAAAATTCAGAACAAATCACAGGAGAGGGATTGGTGTGGCTTGAGAAGGATCCTTCTCCCCAGGGGGCCTATGTGTGGGGGAAGGGGTAGCAGGGGAAAGCCATAATCAGCCTGGAGGAACCAGGCTGCTGATTGTCCTTGTGCTGTCCCCTTGCCTCAGCCATGACCACAGCCCCAGGGCAAGGTGGCCTGAGGCTTCATGGAATTATATGGCTCCCTCCCCAGGCCACAGTACCTGCCTACTGAGGTGATTCTGCCGCCACCACAGCCTGAGGGAGGGGTCTGCGTTGGGTCCCCTGCCCTTTTGGCCCCACTAAACAATGGGTCACATGATAATCTGAGCAGTCGGCAGGGAGGGGCAGGCTGTATCTGCTGAGATGGTTCAGGAGTCCAAGTACAGGTCAGAGGACCTTACTGGCAAGGGGTGCAGGGCAGTTATATCTGGGGCAGGGGGCCTGAAGCAGAATGGGCATTAGGTCTTGATTAGAGCCAGGAACTGAGATGGTTACTTCCAGAGATCATCAAACCAGACACTTATGGATCCAATCTTGTGTCCTGGAAGCTCAGTGTTTCTTCACACCTGCTCTTCAGTTTCTTGACCCCATTCCCAACCTGAAGTTTTTGGGGGCTGATAATTCTGGGCACATGTGACTTGCCCCGTGACCCTGACTGCCATAAGCACCCTTCTATATCCCCCTCTCAACTCAGCTCCTCCCCACATGGGATTGTGTCTGCAAAGACTGCACACTTCCATGGGGAGAAATCAAGGACAACCTAGATGTTATCCCCAAACCCCACCTGTAATAACCCACATGCTCTTGCTATGGAATGGGGGTGGGACTACAGATATCCTGAAGGAGCTGGAGCAGTGTGGTGCAGCTAGACTTGCACGAGGATTGGCTCTGGGTTCAAGCTTCCTCCCTAATGTTGCTGGACTTCCCATTTGTTTTGTGGGAAATGGGAAGGAGCACCACCTGCCTGTCTTTAGATGGGGCAGTAGGGGAGGAGGCTGAATGGGGTGCAGGCATGGTGGAGTGTAGGGTGCTGTCCCCACTCCAGCAGTTCATTGCTGGAGGCACCCTTTATTACGTTTCAGTGAGCACTGGAGTCAGCAGGGTGCAGAGCTGGGATAGCACTGAGTCCTAGAGACAGGACCCCATAGACGGTGCCTTGGTTTGGCCTGACTGGGCCAAATACCTCCTCTGGTCCCACTGTTATTGACTGAGGGTCATGGGAGGAGCCTGACTTGACTCAGACATCATCATACTGACTTCTGTGACCTCTGTGGCTCCCACTTCCCTGAGAAGCTGTTTTTAAAATGTACATATTCAACTTATCCTTGTGTGAGTTTGGATTCGTCAGCTCACCTTTTTGGGCCTCTGTTTCCTCGTAGATGGAAGGTGGGGAAGACCACTTTCTTTGGGCCCATTTCCCACTTCTAAATTTCTGGGACTCTGATTGGTTTTTTGTCTGGTGCATGGACGCTTTCCCCACTTGTTTCCCCTCCCAGCTCCTCTCCCCTCCACCTCCGGCTCTCACGCCTATCTCCAGCTCTCCTGGTACACTAAGAAAGGCCTCTTCCTTAAATGTCACATCAAAGTTTTACAGAAAAGCTCTCCTGTCTTTCTCACTATCTTTTGCTCCAACCCTGTCCCTCCACCCTGAGTGGTGCCCTCCTAGATCCTGCCAGTGCATGAATCCAAAGAAACCATTGGGGTCCATGGAATTTGCAGGCTAGAATTTTGCTATGCACTTCAGGAGCGGTGGAGAGGAGGGGGACAGTGAAGCTGAGGCCCACGCAGTGACTCGCTATCCTCAGGCTGAGTGTCCAGTGGGAAGAGCATGGCTGGGGAGGTGCTGAGCTCTGAAAACCACCCCTCTTCCTCACGCTCAGGGGCGGAGGGACATCTCCTACCCCAGCACAAAGTATGCCTGCTTCTGTCTGAGGTGGGCAGATCCAGGCAGGGAGCAGGTGGGCTGACCTGAGCAGAGATGGACGGCAGAATCAATGAGCATTCAGTTAACTCCGTGCCATGCAGTTGCTCAACTCTCATGTCACTGCGCCCAGGGAGGGTCTGTGTGGTGTGAGCAAGAACGTGTGTACGTGTGAAAGCATGTGAGTGTGAGTATATGTTGCCAGTGAGTGTGCATGGGTCCTTACTTTCTAGGCACAGTGCCTTGGGGCACTACTCTCCGGGGCTGTCCTGGCCAATGTGTGTGGAGACGTTTTCACCTTGGAACATGGGAACTCTCTCACCAGCCCAGATCCTGGAACTGGTCTGGGGTGGGAAAATGGAGCGGGAGAGAGGAGGTCTTGGGTTCCCAGCCCCTTTCCTCCCCATTGGCTTGGGGTGTAGGTTAGGGACTTCTGGCAAGAGGCTAGCCAAGCCTGTGGGCAAACCTTTAAACAGGCCAGTGCCAGGAGGGAAAGGGAGTGAGGAGAGCCCCAGAAAGTGGGTCGGATGGAAGACTCAACAGAGAAGCGGGCGCGTGGTGCCCTGACAGTGGGAGTGCGCCATGCTAGTGGCAAACAGGAATGGGGGAGGGGTAGGTGTTTCAGGTTTTGCTGATTCAACCTCAGTCTACTCTCCCCTCTCTCCCAACTTACTGCCTGTGTTTCTCAGAGCACCGCTGTGGAAACTGAGGCATAGAGAGCCGGCCTTGGTCCCAGTCCTGGGTATACAGAGTCGGACAGAAAGGGTCCGGAATCTCTTTTCAACATGCTGATTGGTCAAATGGGATTTGGACTCTCACTTCAATGTCATTCTTAAAGAATTTAAACCCAGTATTTGACTCCTGATAAGCAATTCTTGGATCTTTTTCCTGACATCTTCACATCTGGTTCATTTTTGGTTCACCCCTCTTTTGCTTCTTACATATTCTGACTTATATTGAACATTACCTCCTTTATGCACTAATTCCCTTCCCCTATTTTTTAAAAGTCTCTTGAAATTTATATTCCAGCCTTCTAGCACCTTAGAGAAACCCAGACTAATTTCGTTCCACTTGCAGATTGGATTAGAATATTCTTGATTCCATTAAGTCAGATCAGCAATAATGATATTACATAGAATGAGCCTGTTTGATATTCCTGCTGTCCTGTGTTTCTGAATTTGTTTCTCAAATCAATCATTTTGCCATCAAACGGTGATAAAATAAAGATCATTGTAAGCAAGCTGGCATGATTTTGATGGGTTCAAGGCTTTCCTGAAATAAAATGATATGGCTTTTATTTATAGCAATTCAAGAAGGACCCATTGGACTGTATGCCCAACTTTGCCTTTTAGGGGCAGGAGAGAATCAGGAGATATAGTCCATTCTGGTACAGTGAATACATTCATGCATCATATAGCGAAGTTTCTGGTCAATGGCAGACCACCTATACACAGTGGTCCCTATACACAGACCGTGTGTGGTAGGCCACACTATCTAGGTTTGTATAATTATACTCCATGAAATTTGCACAGAAATCGCCTAGTGCATATATTTCTCAGATGGTATTCAGTCGTTAAGTGATGCGCTATTTGTATCTTGTCCTTTCCAGTGGTCTGCAAACTCCCTGAGCAGAAGGGCCAGCTCTTCTGTGTATCTGTCCTCAGTGCCGAGCAAGGGGCTTTGCCTGGAGTTGGTGCCTGGTGAGGCTGAGAGAATGGGCAGCTGTGGGTGTATGAAGTTCGAGGGTAGGAACACCTTCTGCCTGCAGTCTGTTACTCACCCTCTGGAGTGCAACAGCCTGGGGGTAGGGAAGGGCAGATAAAGCCCAAGGGCCAAAGCATGGTTCCACTAAGCCACTCTACAGATATTTGAGTCCCTATTGTCAGGAGCTGACAGTGGCCCTGTCTGCATGTAACTTTACCCCAAGTACCCTATCCCTGCCTCTTCTGGTGTTAAAGGGCGCCCCCATCTCTTCATTCTCCTCCCTTCCTTTAAAAAACCTTTCTTCTAGGCCTCCCTGGTGGCACAAGGGGGTTAAGTCTCAGCACTATGAAGCTATCAGCAGCCACTGCAGCAAGTTTAATCCCTGGCCAGGGAGCTGACCCACATGGTGCAGCAGACCTCTCCTGTCTTGCCCGCTGCTCCCCTCAGCAGTGTATTTCAGTCCATCCACCTGTGCTCCCCACTCTGTCTCTGGTGAATCCTTTCACCCCCCTCCTCACCCCTGCACCTCTGGCCTATACCCAGCTCTTGTATGCATAAATAAACAAGTCTTAAATAAAATATAAAAACCCTTTCTTCCAAGTTTCTACTGATGGTCACTTTGGGGAGGAGAGGGATTCGATTAACCTTAGGTGCCATGAATAAGTGCTGAGTAGGAAGAGCTTGGTCTGGTGAGTTCAGACCTTAGTCTGCCAAATGTGGCTACAGGTAGCAGTCACCTCGGGATAGGATATCCTTGCAGGCAAGGTGGAGAAGGCCCGCAGATGCCAGACCCTGGGATCACCCCAAAGGAGTTAACAGGCCAGGATCCATGCTGAGAAGCACCCCTCTGCCCTCTGGCTTCTTGTGCATCCTCTTTAGAAGGACTATCCCTGCACCATCTGACAAAGTTTTGGTCAATGGCAGACCACCTATGCACAGTGGTCCCTATTTATAGCTGAGGTATGTAGTAGGCTACACCATCTGCCTGCCTTCCTGTTACCCTGAAAATTCATAACCATGATAACAATACATTCTGTGAATGCGTGTTGCTGTGGGAATGAAAAAGGGGGGGAAATCACACACATTATTATATCCTATCAAAATACCCACAGAGCATTATTTTTAAATTTACTTATGGTCTTAGGTTTAGAGACAGAAGAGATAAGAAATAGACTTTTTAAAAGCACCTTTTCAGTTAAAAGTATCAAGTCTCTAATTTGGACCAGGAAGCTCCTCTTGCTTTTTGAATAGAGGATCATTTTCCGACATATAATGTATGTGGGGATTGGATATTCGGCACTCTTGCTGAAATCTGGGCAAACCATAAAGGCAGCACACAGTAACACAGAATAACAATTGTAGTTTCTGTTGGAATGGTCATTTTAGTCTTATAATATGAAGCTGGTGGCCAGTATAGCATTAAGTTGTCTTTGATCTGCTACTAACTAGCTGCTATTTCCTTAGCTTAAGTCCTTTTTTTCTCTAGGTTGAGGGAGTTAGAGTCCTAGGGTCTGTGGAGGGGGCTCAGAGGTTGGAGCTGTGGGGAGAAAGGATGCCAGATAGGGAGGGCTACGGCCTTCCACCTGCAGTCAGCCACAGCAGCTGTTTCATCGTTTTGTTTGGTTTTAGAGTTCTCTAAATCAACTAACTAAGCAGACCGGCCTAAGGAGGGGAGTTCAGCAATAGCTATGATGCCAAGTGGGCTTAAGGTTCTAGAGCCTTAGGCAGAAGAAATATGATACCAAATTGAAGATTTAGAAGTTATGAAGAAAAACATTATGATCATCATATCTGAGGTTATGACCAGGATTTGATTAAACCTGGATTCAGGATTGGGTCAGAAAAACAATGAGCTCTACTTATGTCCCCCTCCCCCCCCCCCTTTAAAAGTATGCTTTTTCATGTATCACTGTTACAACTAGTGCTTAGTAATGTTAAATATGGATGGTCATCAGAACAAGGAACAATTTTGGCTGCTGTTCATTCAATCTTTCAACAGAGTTGCCAATTTTTAAATTTATTCTCAAATGAATGAATGTTTAAGAGTTTGGCTATAGGCTTCCCACAAAGGGCTTACAATCTAGCTGTGGTACCATGGACACTAGACAAGATTGCAGCTTGAGAAAGATCTCTGCAATATGCATCAAAAAGTGGTGCTAACTAAGGGCTGCTGGTTCAGTGCAACAGCTTACTGCTGATCTGAGCAACAGATGAGTCATTTTTGTTATTTGATAAGCTGAATAGAATATTGGAACATATGTATAACATTCTTCCTTTAGGCAGAAATAATCTAAGAGTCCATCAGAAAGGATTAGGAAATATGTGCTTCCAGGAAATGTGGAACTGCAGGATATTAAAGCAGGTCAGTTCTCAAATCAGCAAATCTAAAAGATCATCCTGCACCTACCTGCCTCTGAGCTAAGCACTCCCAGGGACAGAGATAAGATTCCTGATCTTGAAGGATGTAATCTCCACTTCTCTCCCCTCCACAAAACAACTGTATTCGGTGGTGATGGTGATGAGAATGCAGTACATACTGCACACAGAATCTGTTGGATGCATAAATATTATGATCATCAGCTTTCTAAGCTGAGTTCCCTCATATTCCTATACATTAAAAAAGTGAGACATCTTGTACTAGCCTACCTTTCTGATAATAGTTTCCACTGATAGGTGGTTGGGAACTCTAATCTTACCTATCAGCTCAGCACTCTTTCCAGGATCAAAATACTGGCTTTGATGCTTCTGGTATTAAATCCAAATTCTGAGGCCTGGTTTTGCAGAACCTCAGTAATTTGGACCTCCCTTTTCCAATCATTTCCCCCTTCCCTGCTCCCCACCCCCCATCAATTTCTTTTCCAAGTCTTTCCTCCTCTGCAAATCTCTCCCAGCCATTCTCTGAACTTCTGTTTCAGTTGGTGGCACAGTTGGCCACTGAGATGTAGAAATTCCTGACTCCTCCAATTATTTCATCTGTTCCCAATGAAGTCTAATTAGACTGTTGAATGTAGGGCCGCGCCTGTTTTTCTGAGTCAAGGACAGAACCGGGGGACCACAATTAGGTGTCCCCAAAGAATCCGCCTTGGTGAGGAGCCTAGTGTGTGTGTTGGGGTGTGGGGGTGCTAGGGGACAGTTGTGTGTCGGCCCATTTTACGCGGAAGGGAGAGTGAATGCTTCTTTCCCCTCTAGAGACCGGAATTGCTTCCTCAGTTTCCCTCGGTGCGGCCGAGGCTGCCCGGACCGGACCCAGCTGGGGAATTTGCGCCGTTGGGGGGAGGGGGTGGCGGGAAATGGTGCCTCGCTCGCCCCAGCGACATCAAACCCTCGTTTGGCGTGTGAGGACAATGGCTGTCTTATTTTCTCCATTCGCCGCGCACAATGCCGGATTCTCTCATTCACCCGCGGCGGTGCGAGCGAGGTAATTAGCCAGCGCCATTCAGCGCGGACACTATTGCTATGCGGGGGGGCGAGGACGCCCGCGTCGGCGGGGATTAGCCGCGGCCCGGGGTGTGCAGCTGCGGCCACTTCAAAGGGGCCTGGCGGCCCGGCCGGCTGTGGGAACCGGCGCGCCGCCCGCGAGAGCCGCCCCGCCGGCCCGGCCCCCGGCCGCAGCCGAGGGGACCCGCCGGTGCTCCCAGCTCCCGACCGGCGCCCGCCGCTCTCCGCCGGGGCAGGCAGGCTGAGGGGCTGTCGGGGCCCCGGAGCTCCGGCGGCTGTTGTCGCTCCCCATCACACTCCCACTTTCATCAGGATCTCAAGTGCTTTTTTCTTTTGAGTCCCAGGAGTCAGAGGGCAAGGAGGGGAAGGAGGGGGAGGCGCGAGGGGGCTGGGAGCTTGACACCCAGCGCTGACCTATGAGGAGTGGAGCAGATGGTCCCACTTACTCCTGCCGCCGAGCCAGCGGCTCTCAGGGCCTCAGGCTCCGAGCCTGACCCCGCCCGCCTCCCGAATGCCTGAACTGGGGCCTCTCGGGGGCTGGGCTCCCACATGCTCCTCCACCCACCCCGCTACCCGCTCTGCACCTCCTGGCGTTGGAGTCACACTGCACGGACCAGACAACCTCCACCGCCAGCGGGGCTCGGGGGAATGGACCTCCAGTTTCTGCTTTTGTGGGGTACTGGAGCCTTAGGGAAGATCAGGATTCTCAAGAACCTGCTGCCAAGCCAGGGGCTTCCAACCCGTCTAGGAATGAATATGAAATACCCTCTGGAGCTTTTATAGAAAGATTCCTAGGCACCGGGTCAGACTAAGGGGTCTGAATCTCTGGCAGTAGAGTTCAGGAATCTATGTAGTTACCTAGTGTAGGGTAAACGGGAAAATTGTCAGATTTTTCTGCCCACCCCTCAATGATGGACCTCTGCGGGCCTACACGCATGCCTGATGGCAGCCACCTGGAGTAAGGTGCGGGCATGAATGAGTGGGCACACCTGAGCCAGAGACTGGACTTATAAGCAGAAGAAGCAGCAGCAGAAGTAGCAGAGAATAGAGAGGAAAAGCAGAGGACCTTCTGTTTGGGGTGCTGCAGAGGCCACGAGATGCCGCCAGAGAGCCCGAGAGAGTGAAGATTTGCCGCCGCTCCCCCCACTCCCCCCCCCATTGCCTGTCCTGTACCTGGTTGCCTCTTCAGAAGGAGCCATTAAAAAGCATAAAAAGCCACGGAGGGCTTCATAACTCCTCCTTCCCTTTAGACCCGTCTGTGTGGCTCTATAGAGAACTTGTGCTTCCCTGGTGTTTTCCTGGCCCCTACACCTGGATTCTGAGCTTATTGGATACACAGTCAAGTTTGGGGGTGGAGGGATGCCAACTCAACGCCTTCATTTTTATTAAAGAAGTTGAGTTCTGATAGAGGACGTGACTTGCCCCAGGATAGATAACGGATATTGTGGCAGGCTAGGAACTTAGGTGAAAGAGAAAATTGTGGGGACTGACCTGGAAAGCTGTATGAGGGTAAATGAGAATTATCAGGTTTTTCCGCTCTCCCCTCAATGATGAACCTCTGCAGGCATGTGTGCATGCCTGATGGCGGACACTGGGAATAGGGGGTGGGCCTGTGTGAGTGGGCACACCTGGGCCATAAGCAGAGGAGGCAGAAGCAGCAGAGAGAGGAAAAGCAGAGAGAGGCCAGGAGAGACACCGCCAGAGAGCCTGAGAGAGAAGATTGGCTGGGAGGCTGGCAGGCTCCCAGCCCCTCGGCCCCATTGCCTGCCCTGTACATGGTTGCCTCCCTACAAGAGACCCTTAAAAAGCATAAAAACCCCCCAAGGGCTCCAGAACTCCTTTTAGACCTGTCTGTGCAGCTCTATAGAGAACCTGTGCTTCCTGGTGTCTTTCCTGTCACGACAATGACCTTTAAAAGTCAGCATTCAGAAAACCGTTTGTGAGGAATTGGTATCTGTTCTAGGTGCTAGAGGTAGAAAGGTAAATTAGACTGTGCTCTGCCCATAGGACTTACAGATAGTAGGTGGATTGATGCATGAACGGCTGACTTTATAAAGTCTGACCAGGGCCATAAGAGAGGTACAAGGCAACACATCAGAGGCAGGGATTGTTACCTGTGGGGATACAGAGAATGGGGTGCTCCTAGAGAAAGGGACAGTAGAAGTAACAGGATATTAGAGTGACTATGCAGGGAAGTCTTGTCTCCCATGATCATGTGAAGACACAACTGGAATTTGAGGCTGGAAAGATGAGACAGAACCTAATAAAGAAGACCTTAAATATCATCCTAAGGAGAATACCCTTGATTCAAGGAGGACCACCAAGGTGTTTAGTGATCACGTTAGATATTCTGGAAATAATCATGGCTTCAGGAGGAAGGAAGAAGAGGAAAGAGGGAAGAAGTGGAAAAGCTGGAGGGGAAGTATAGGGTAAATGAGTTAATCAGGCTTTTTGCACCACTAGTCTCTATGGCTATCACCTGTGGCCTTGATCGTGCTGATGCAGAAGGCACTTGGGAATGTGGGCGCAGGGCACTAGTGACTGATGGTGGACACCTGCGCATGGGTGTGCAAGTGTGCACACCTGAACCTAGAGGCCAGGGATATAAAGATAGCTACAAGAGGACGAGTAATTAGAGAAGAGGTGAGGCCACGAGAGAAAGCCCAGAGAAAGAGTAAAAATTCGTGGGGGGCTGGGAGGCTCAATTGCCTGCCTCCCAGGGCCCCCTGTCTGATCCAGGCCTCCTTCTTTGCAGGTCAGCCTCCCTGCCTGGTATGCCTGTGTATCTGCTTCCCTGAGAGAGCAGTAAAGCCTAGAAAAATCTACCGAGGGCTCCGGGACTCTCCTTTATCTGTCTGCCTGAATAGATTATGAACCTGTCCTGTGTTTGCTTGCACAACAGGAAGGTGTTACAGAAATAGTTGACTGTGCCTAAGCCAAGGCAATGGGATGAAATGGAAGGATAAAGCAGGATTTGGTGATCAGTTAGGCATGGGAGACAGGGAGAAGGGAGGGCTGGTGCTTCCTGGGTGATAGCTCAGGTATTCCATGTGGTGAGGCTGTAAGACACAGGAAGAGGTTAGGAGTGGGTTGATGATTCCTTTGAATTTATGGGAAAGCTTTTGAAACCCTCTACAGAAGATGGTTCCTAAGGCTTTAAGAGACCTCTGACAACTAGAAGGCATCAATGGAGTTCTCCAAATAAGTCTGTTACCAGGATTTGGCAGTACCAGACTAACCAAGAAACTCCATGATCCTTTCATGGAATGTAGGCCTCTCTCTTTCCCAGAGCAGATAAAGCTTATTTATTCTGAGGAGTCCTTGGGTAGAGTGTCTTAATCTGTTATGGTTCTGCATTGAGCCACCAGAAGTCCTGTAGAACCACGAGATGTAAATGCATTGGATCAAGGTTCAAGAATAGGAGAAGCCGGGCCTCCCTGGTGGCGCAGTGGTTAAGTGCTGCATTGTGGAGCTGTTGACAGCAGCAACATGAGTTCGACACCCAGCCGGGGAGATTCCCACATGGCGTGGCAGACCGCTCCTGCCTCGCCCGCTGCTCCCCTCAGCAGTGTATTTCCGTGGATCTGCCTGTTCTGCTCCCCACTCTGTCTCTGGTGAACCCTCTCGCCGCCCCATGTCTCTGGCCTATACCCCAACTTGTATGCATAAATAAATCTTTAAAAAAAAAAAGAATAGGAGAAGCCCCTTTCATGGATGGAAAGGGACCACTTTACTTAGTGTCATCCTAGAATCTTAATGTTGGTATTGGCCCTAGAGGTTATTTGCCTATCCTGCCCACTCTTGTTTTACAGATTAAAAAATAATTAGATTGGAACTGAAAGGTCACATAGGGGAGACTGTGACAGAGCCAGGTGTGATCCCAGGTCGCCTCTCCATTTCCTAGCCCTGCCTATACTAGCCCCTCAAATCCTAATATATGATTTTGGAAATTTGGGGGAAGTATCTGTTTTTGTTGAGTTGTCCCCATGGTCATGTGAAAGCAATTTACTTAATAGCTCCAGCCTGGGCCCCCTAACCAGAGGCCCTTCCGGGAGGTAAGGGGGATCCGGTGTCTTGACCAGAAAGACGGAAGTGAAGGATGTTGTGGGCCTGGGCAGGTTTACATAAGGAAGATTGGTGACCCTGACATGGGCGGAGACGTGCAGTCTGTGGAGAGGGGCTCTGCTGGGCCTGGACATTTTCAAGTCTAAGGCAGAGAGTGATTCCCAAGTCGATTCCCAGCCCCTGATCTTGTACCCCTGGCTGGTGCTTGAAAGCAGATGTGCCTCAAAGGCTGCAGCTGGATGAGACTTTGTAACTTGTCCAACTCAACTCTCCCATCTTCCAGAGGTGGAAACAGAGGCCCAGAGAAATTATTAAAAGGACTGAATCAATCCTCCCTTTAGCTCTTTTACCTTCCACTCGCCTTCACTCACCTTATGGAAACCGCTAGCATTTCAGAATGTTTTGTCCTGCCCTCTAAAACCAGGGAAACACATCGCTCCTTTGTTTTGTAAGACCCAAACAGCACAGGAGTAACCCTATGGGCCCCACCCTGGCAAGGCCCTGCAGCCCAGGTTTGCAGGTTTGGAAGTGCTCTGGGAAGAACTGTCCTGAGACAAGCATCTTGGTTGTTTATTCACCTTTGTTAATAGAATTTAGGAAACATGCTTGGACTCAGCAACCATTAGTGGCATGATAACACCTCCTTATCATGGAGCTTTCTGCATTAGTTCTACTCTATGAAACTCTGCCCCAAACCCTGGGGAGGCTGCGAAGCCTGCTATGTCATGGGTGTCTCTGCATATGAGTATGCTTGCATTGTGCTTGTATAATGCTTGTAAGGGTCTAGGATGTTGTGTACCTGTTTTTCTGTGTGTGTTCATGGATAACATCAGCATGCTTGAGCAGCATTTAAATATGTGGGTCTTCCTCCATGCCCTTCCACCCCACTCCCAACCCCAGTCCTAAGCTGTGATTCAGAGAAAGAGCGCTGGATTTGGAGTTAGACCACTCTAAATTCAAATGCCTGTTTTAACATCACTAACTGGCTGTGTGACCTTGGACTAGTTACCTAACCTCTCTGAGCCTCAGAAGGGTTAACAATCCCTACTGCTCAGAATTATACCAATGTGATAACTAACCTTTGACTAGGGATGGCTTCTGCAGGTCTGCTTTCAGGGCCAAATACCTGTGATGGTACCTAAGAGCCTGGTCCTGGGGCTTTCACCCTTCTGGTATTTCTTAGGAGCTTGTGTGGAAACACCTAATGACAGAGCCTGTTGGACAGAGGGAATTTTGCCCCTGCAGTACCAGCACATCCTCTCTGACACCTCGTCAGACAGTCAGTAAATGCTTACAGCTGACTCTGTGGGTCTTCTGTGTACACAGGATTTTATTTCCCAGCCCCCAAACCAGTCACATTCTCTGACTCATTACCTGATATGTGGAATGAAAACAGAGCAAACATTTGAAATCCTGACTGCCTTTGAAAACCTAGTAGAGGGGTGTTCACATGGGGTGGGTGATGCTTCTCGACCTTTCCCCCTCCCTGAATGGATAAGGGACCACCACTGAAAGCAGTAAACATACCCCCCTAGTGGAATGTCAGTGTGCCACATAAGGCCAGTGTGTGTCCACAGCACACTCCCCCAGGCACACTTCACATCCTCTTAGAAAGGCTGGGGGGGTGGGCAGGGGGAGGAGCTCATGACTTGATCTGGGAGAACTGGAGACTCCCAATTATGGGACTAAGTAATTAAAAGTAGTGCTTTGAGAGTCTTTATTCTCCTTGGGTTGTAAAAGCCCAGCCCTGAGGCCACAGAGAGCCCCAGCTCACCTCCCCTGCAGCTGTGCCTTGGGCCTTACCATCCATTGGAATCAAAGATCAGGCCATAAAGGTTCGGATACTCACCAGTCCTACAGCAGGCCAACAGCTGGATGCAGGGACTTTCCCCTTGCTCAGTCCACTCCCACTGTCCACCACCTCTCCCCCATTCAGGCCCCCATTTGTTAGAGGTGACTGAGGGGAGGGAGGGTTGAGACATGGATTTATGGCTGCTGACTTGAAAGACAAAGTTGCCTTTTGTGTTAGAATTGGGGCCGGGGGAGTGGTGAGCTGGTGGTGGAGTAGGAGGGTGAAGGGAGGGGCTGGGTTCTGGGGGCCCAAAGCAGGGGATGAGAGGCCTGAGGAGGCAGAGGAAGCAGACAAAGGCTCCCTAGGCTCCCAGAGCAGGGTCACCAGGCAAAGGCCCAGATGAATCAATCACCCCAGCGAAGCCAAACGAGGTCTCTGAGCCATTACAGTCTTCTGGGGCTGTTTTTATGTGCTGGACACCATCTACCCACACCCCTCCAACACCCTCACAGCCCTCCCTCTCTCCTCAAAACATGTGCTTTGGATTCAGAACCTTAATTCAACACTCAGACTTGATTTGGAGGCCCAGGCAACGTCAATACAGATCTTCTAAGTTCATACTCCCCTTCAAATGACAATAGTTTATCCATGTGGGGATTCTTCCCTAACAGAGCCAAAATCAGGCAAGGTGGGGATCCAGATAATGAGGACATGAGGACGGAATGCTGGGGAGGGTGAACTTGGGCCAGAAAATGCTGATGACAAGGCCGATGCCCCATTGGGGACAGTGGGCAAGTTGCTAGCCTGTCTAAGACATGGGGTTCTCTGTCATTACCTCCCTCCTTCTCATAGGCATTTGGAGATAGGACATTTACAAGTGCTTTCAAGAGTTAAAGAGCATGTGAGGTGGACCTTGGCTGGCCTCCTTGCCCCCCAGGGGCCACTCTGCACCAGCTGTGCCCCACTAGTGGCTCTGCTTGGTGGGTCTGGGAGGAGGCCAGGGCAGCCACCGGGTGCCTGAGTTCAGCAGGTGCTTAACTACACCTCAGAGAGCCACATCCATCCCCCGGAATGAGCCTGGCCAATAAAGACATGGGTTTATAGGCTTCATAAACATTTTACTAGAGAAATCAAGGCCTCAATTACCCAATGGCCTCTTCCAACTGACAGCTCGCCTGTTAGAGCCTCTGTGAAGCCCCCAGCAGAAGAGAGAAGAAACCAAGTTCTGGTTTCTCCCTGCTGCCCCCTCTCCTCCCCCGCCAACCTTCCTCCCCCCACTCCCACCACCTCCACTGAATGTTCATCATTCAGGCCTTGCAAATTCTATCTTTACTCACTTGTCCAGAGGACTTGAGGCTCTTAGCCTCTCTGAGGAAGAGGCCATTCCCTTGTGGAAGATAACTGCCACCCCCTGTCCCCACAGCCCCACCACGCTCTGCAATAACCTCTCCCTTGGCCCCCTTTTATAACTCCAGAGTCTACTATTTTCCCTCAACAATAGCTGACAAGGATTTACTATTTGTGGAGGACAGTGCTAAGCACTTTGCAAACATATCTCATTGACTCCTTCAGGGTAGCAGCTGCAGCAAAATGAGCTTTTATGGTGCCTACTTTCTAAGTGACAAAACAGTTTCTGGGAGGTGAAATAACTGGCCCAAGGTCACATAGCTAAGAGTGGTGGTGTGGAGGTTTGAATCTAGCTCTCTATGATTTCAGAGTTTATACTTCTTGACTGTAGCACTACCTCAAAAAGTTGGTAATGCATTTCCCCATTAGGAGGAGAAATCTTGTCCTGTGAGGCCTTCCTTGCCATGCAGTGTGACAGCCCTAGGATGTGATCAAGTGTGGGCCTTGCCAACAAGTCTCTGAGCCCATGTGGCCCAGAGGGAGGGAGCTGGCAGCAGCAAGGCTCAGCTAGTAAAGATGGAGAGAAAGGGTGGGCTCTCTGGCGGGGCAGCAAGAGAGAAGACAACTTGGGCTCTGAGGCCTGGCCTGGTTCTGGATCAATACTGTTCAGTAGAGTTTCTTTTTTCTTTTTCAGTAGAATTTCTTGACAAAGGAAATATTCTATTGGTGCTGACCCATAATGTAGCCAGTGGCCACTGAACCTTTGAAATGTGGCTAGCGAGTCAGAGGGACTGAATTTTTAAATTTTATTTAATTTAAATGGCCACAGGGGATACTCACTACAACAGCTGGCTGAAATCTGTGTAGAGTCATTTGGTGATACACAGCCCTGAGGGTTCCCCATGCCCAGGGTCTGTGACCACTTGTGGATGCCACATTGTAAGGGGCCTTGCTCACCCACAGTGTGGCTCCAGAAGGGTCTCCAGGCTCAAGGCTTCTGAATAGCATTTCATATCACAAGTGCCTGAAGGAGGAAAGGCATTTTTACCTGAGAAGTTGTTTCTCAGGGAACAACCCAGAGCTCAGGTATTTGAAGAGCTACTGTATGAGGAACATAATTGTTTGTGTCTTCTCTGGTAGCACTGGCACACAGGTGACTTAAATTTGTATAGTAGTCACGTTAACCAAAAAAGTAAAAAAGAAACAGGTGAAGTTGATTTGATAATAAATTTGACTTTATTTAATATATCCAAAATATTATCATTCCAACATCTCATCATTTACAAATTTTAATAAGATTTTTGCATGTTTTGGCGAGTGACTGAAGTACACTGCTGAGGGGAGCAGCAGGCGAGGCAGGAGAGGTCTGCTGCACCATGTGGGAAGCTCCCTGGCTAGATCGAACTCGTGATGCAGTGGCTGATGATAGCTTCATAGTGCTGAGACTTAACCCCTTGTGCCACCAGGGAGACCCCATCTTAATCATTTTTTATACCAAAAATTTATTTACAAACACATCTAGTAAGTTGAGTTCAAGAGCTTGATTTTTCAGAGCAATTATATTTTTTCAAATATTTCTCTTTATAACTGCTTCATGGATAAGCTGAAATATCCTTATTCCTTAAGTAGTTGATGTCTTACTATAAAGAAAGGGGCAGGAAATCCAGAGCCAAAGCAGGCTGTCATAATTAGTAACATCCACGTTTCCGCTGGAAATGGCAACTTCCTCCTGGGCCCTCTTCAGAGTGGCTCCTATGGGCCCCGGATTTGTGAACTCAGGTGCTGTGTGCTGGCACAGGGTAATCAGGAGTCCTCGAAAAATGCAGACTTCAGGGTGGAAGAAATGGCGGCACCTCATCCAACCCTTATTTCATGAGCTTGTTCCTCTGTGTGCCTTGCCCATTTCCCAGTGTGCAGCTCAGTGGTATTCAGTACCTTCATATTATTGGACACTCGTCTCTGCTATCCTGTCTAGAACTTCATCTCGCAAAAGTGAAACCCAATAAACAATTCCAATAACTCTTCAGTCTGGGGGCCTCCCTGGTGGCACAGGGGTTAAAGTCTCAGTGCTATCAAGTTAGCACCAGCCACTGCAGCGCATGGGAGTTGCATCCCCAGGCAGGGAACTTCCCACATGGCGCAGCAGACCTCTCCTGTCTCCCCGCTGCTCCCCTCAGCAGTGTATTTCAGTCGACCTGCCTGTTCTGCTCCCCACTCTGTCTCTGGTGAGTTCTCTCACAACCTGCTCCTCTGGCCTGAACCCTAGTTCTTGTATGCATAATATAAATAAAAATAAATCTTTAAAAAATAATAATTCCTCATTCCCTTCCTCCCCAGCTCAACAACAGCCTTCTACTTTTTTTTTTAAGATTTATTTATTTATGCATGTAAGTTGGGATGTAGACCAGAGGTCTGGGGTGGTGAGAAGATTCACCTGAGGCAGAGTGGGGAGCCGAACAGGCAGATCGCTGAAGTACACTGCTGAGGGGAGCGGCAGGCGAGGCAGGAGAGGTCTGCTGTGCCATGTGGGAAGTTCCCTGGCTGGGGATTGAACTTGTGCTGCAGTGGCTCTGGATAGCTTCATAGTACTGCGCTTAACCCGTTGTGCCACCAGGGAGGCCCAATAACCTTCTACTTTCTGTCTCCATGAATTTAACTGTTCTAGATACCTCATATAGGTGAAATCACAAAATTTTGTCATTTTGTGACTGACTTATTTCACTTTACATGTGTCCAAAGTTCATTCTTGTCTCAGAATGTCCATTTTTTAAAAAGATTTATTTATTTATGCATGCAAGAGCTGGGGTGTAGGCCAGAGGTGTGGGGTGGCGAGAGGATTCACCAGTGACAAAGTGGGGAGCAGAACAGGCAGATCTACTGAAATACACTGCTGGAGGGAGCAGTGGGTGAGGCAGGAGAGGTCTGCTGTGCATGTAAGAATCTCCCTGGCTAGGGATCAAACTGCTGCAGTGGCTGCTGATAGCTTCATAGGCTGAGACTTAACCCCTTACGCCAACAGGGAGACCCTCAGAATGTCCTTTTCAAGACTGAATAATATTCCGTTACCCATCTTATGCCACATTTTATTTATTTATCCATTCATGGACTTGGGTTTTTTCCACCTTTTCCCTATCAGGAAAAATGCTGCTGTAAACCTGAGTGTGCAAATATCTCTGCAAGAAGCCTGCTTTCAATTCTTTGCAGGTATATATCCAGAAGTGGAATCGCTGGATTGTTTGATTATTTTTATTTATTTATTTATTTTCTAAATAATACTAGTTTTTAAAAAAGATGTATTTACTTATGCATAGAAGAACTGGGGTGTAGGCCAGAGATGAGGGGGTGAGAGGATTTACCAGAGACAGAGTGGGGAGCATAACGGGTAGACTTGCCAAAATACATTGCTAAGGGGAGCAGCTGGCAAGACAGGAGAGGTATGCTGTGCCATGTGTGTAGCTCCCTGGTCCTGAATAGAACTCAGGCCGCAGTGGTGATAGGGCTGAGGCTTAATCCCTATGCCACCAGGGAGACCCAACTTTATTTTTAATTTTTTGAGGACTATACTGTTTTTTATAGTGGCTGTGCCATTTTACATTCCCACTAACAGTACAGAGTTTTCATTTCTCCACATGCTTGCCAACGCTTGTTATTGTCTGTTGGTTTGGGTTTTGGTTTTTGATAGTAACCATCCTAAAGAGCGTAAGGTGATATCTCATGGCTTTGCTTTGCATTTCTTGAATATTTTGTATATTTCTGCTTTATATGAAATGACTGTTACACTTATAGCCCATCTCAATTTGGACTGGTCACACTGCAAGTGCTTACCAGTTGAATACTATATTAGAAAATAGGACTCTCAAGGGGAGAGTTGGGGCAGTAGGTGAAGCACGTGGAATTCAGGTGTGTCCTGGTGAGGAAAAGAACATTAGCATTGCCTGGGCTGCCTGAAGAGGGCCTGGGCATCCAGGGTGTCCCTGGTCCTTGGTGGGGATAGATAAAAGGAAGGGGACTGGCTTTGGATGGCCTTGGGGTCTCAGTTCATGGTTGTTCCTTTTGAAAGGCTTTGGGGGGTGCAGGAAGAACTGTGCCTCCGGCCTCTGCAAAGGCTATGTTTTGAACATCCCAACATGCCAACTAATCTTTGTCACCACACACAGGATAGGAGTCTGGTTGTAGCTTAAGGAATGGAGGGGCAGGGCTTGGGGATGCTACCAACTTCCTTCCCAGCACTTTGCCTCGACCCTTCACTGCCCCCCAGCGCTCCCCCGGAGCCTGCCTAATCAGATCCAGGCCTGACCTCACCAGAGGTCCTGGACCGGGAGGAAAGTCCCCCTCTCCTCCCCTCTAGATCTGCTCTCAGGAGACCGCTCCCCTTGGGTGATTTATAGGAGTGTCTAGGACCGTTTCCTGCCTGTTTCTGCTGCCTTCCAACCTGGTGATTGCTGGGCTCTTTCTGCCTCTGTCTTTCCACAGGCCAGGTTTCCACAAGGCCAGGCTGTCCCCAAGGTGGAGGGAGTGACTGGGAGATTCCTTCCCAGTTGCATAGAGAGATAAAGGTGCTTCTCCCTCCCTTCTCCACAGCTGCTGTCATGCATGTCTTTGTCCTCCCTGTCACGCTCTCTGGCTATCACACCAGAAGGCCATCGCTCAACCATTGCCCTTTACCCTCAGCCATCACGAAGTTTGAAGTGAGGTTCCCTAAACTGTCCCTCCCAGACCACAGGTGTCAGCAGGATATGAATTATCAATAGCCCCAAACCACAGCACCACCTTCAAGCCCACTGGTCATTGATACCATACCTCCAGCACTGCCACAAATTGTAACACCATATATATCATTTTCCATTATCCACCATCATCCAGGATACTTGTGCAGGGCTCAGGGCATTTAGAGGTCCAGGCCTCAGTCCCACACATGCATGCTTACCCAGGAACCCTCTTCCCAGAGAGACACGTTGGGGGACTACTCCTGCCGGCTCTGTGTCTTGCTAGTGAAGCCAGGACCAAAACAGACTAGTAAACCAAACATATCCCACCCTGAGAGACTGGGGTAGACCTAACTGGCCCCAAGAAACTTTCCCCTAAAGAAACTGACTTCCTAAAGGAAAAATATTACTGCCTGTGGACTAGGAGTGAGTGGAAGATTCCAAGAGACGCCCCCTGAGTATGCTCACTCAGAGACTGAGTGTCTGGACAAGGGCTTGTTTGTGCAGGCGGCAGGGGTCACAGCAGCAAGGGCCCTGCTGAGCACCATTTTGCCTCTTCATTTGCAGATGAGTGGACTGGTGCTCAGCCATGCCTGGTAGGGCCTCCCCCCAACCCCCCACACCTGAGGGGTACATAGGGCTGACCTTAAAGATGGGTAGGAGTGTGAGGAAGGGAGGGAAGGAGGAGCCTTGGCCAAAGAGGTTCGTACCCTCCTAAAGAGGACCACAGGACACCTTCTATGAACCACACCTGTGCAACCAGCTGGGCTCCAACTTGTGGGATTAAGAAACATCTCTGGGGCTCCTTAGCCCCTCCGAGACTTGTGACATAGTGCCAACTCCCAAATAGTGAGAAGAGGCCTGTCTAATTTGTAGTCTTCTCCAGGGTTCTCTAAACTTGGAGAGTGAAAAACTTGCCGGAGAGCTAAGGGACATCCTAACAGAGGGCCCAGGGCGTGAAACTCCTGTTTCAGGGCCAGTAGAGTCACCAGCTGGGCCTGGACCTCAGTTTTTTGTTCATGAAATGAAGGGGCTGGCTTTAGATGCACCTTTAAAAAAAATTTATTTATTTATGCATCCAAGCTGGGTGCAGGCCAGAGGAGTGTGGGGGGGAGGGGGTGAGAGGATTCACTAGAGACAGAGTGGGGAGCAGAATAGGCGGATTGACAGAAACACACTGCCAAGGGGAGAAGCGGGTGAGTCAGGAGAGGTCTGCTGTGCCATGTGGGAAGCTCCCTGGCAGGATATGGAACTCGTGCTAACTCTTGCTGTGCTGCAGTGGCTCTAGATAGCTTCATAGTGCTGACACTTAACCCTTTGCACCACCAGGGAGGCCCCTAGATGCACCTTTAAAGGCCATCACTCTGCCAGCGAAATGTTTGATAGAGAGCTGCAGAAGGCATTGCTCAATGAAAGTAAAATGTGGAGCCCTGGGTGGGGAGGTGGTACAGCTGCAGTTAAGTGCCCCAGGGGGCCTTAGGACCCCCTGTGTTACACTACCTGAACAATATCTGCTGGGCTCCTTCCCTGAGACCCCTTCCTGCTCTAGCCCTCATCTCCAGCAGCATGCTTAGCCCAGTTTTGTCACTGTTTAGTTTTGACAGGGGAAGGAGGAGGCCCGATGATAGAGGCAGACTTTTCTATATTCCCAGTGCCCTGGTAAGAAGCCGCCCTTTCTCTGGTCTCTTTCCTCAGGCCAGCTACTAGCTCTAAGCACCTCCAGGGATCCCAGAATGGGGGCTAGAAACACAAAAGGATTCGGTTCCTTAATGAGGAGGCATCTGTAGTCAGTGGAGCCATTATTCCCCCGCACCAGGTCCCTGGGGGTTTGGGAGGGGCCCTCTGTGAGCTCCTTTCCAGCTGGAGCGAGGAGGGGGCTGGCAGCTCCCAGCTCCTGAATGGGCAGAGCCCCAGGGGGCACAGACAGCCAACCCAGGAGCCTGGGTACCCTCTCCACCCCCCCCAGATCAGCAGTCTATCGTGCCCTCCTGGAAGCTGAGTATTGGAGGCAGAAGAGGGGTCTCAGTAGCACCTTGTCACCCTCCCTCAAGCCCCTCAGCTGACCCTGGGCAAGCCCTTGGACAAACACAGTCATTGGCCTTTGACCAAGCAGGCTGACCTCAGGGTGCTCCCTGGGGATCCTCTCACCCAGCCTGATGGAGACACCAGCTGTGGCACTTGCCCCTACCTCATACCCCAAGATACTGCTCGTAAGGGCTGCACCTAAGTGGGTACGCATGATTGATTACCTCAGCACCAGAATCACAAGCCCCTCTTCACATCCTGCGTGGACACTCAAGCCACATCACAGAAACAGCCACCACCTCCTGGCACACACAGCCACTTGTGCAAGTCAGAGCACACACCCATCAGCAGCATTCCCAGGAGAACTTGAGAGAGGAGGAGGCAGGCTGGGGGATTTTTATGCATGTTTATATTTAATGAACCACATGCAAATGAGATGGAGAAACGTGCCACAAAAGAGTCTGCCCCTAGAGACTCTGGGAGGAAGGGCACAAAGACTTGGCCTTTGGGGCTACCCTGGAGTCCAGAACAGGCCCGAGGGTTGAGTGGGCCTGAGATCGGTGTGCCCACCCACTCCAGGGAGCCAAGAGCAGGAGATGGGACTGGCTCCAGCGTCCCTGCTGCTGTGGGGGGGAGAGCCCCTTCTGGGAGGGGATGACTGTCCCGGTTGATGGAGTGCAGAGGGGAGGGGCTGCCTGCCTGGACAGATGGTGAGCCGCCTTCCCCGCACTTGAAGCAAAGTGGATTTTAATGAAATATGCAGCCCTGGTGCTGAAACTGGGAACCCTAGTGGGAGGGGCCCCTTTCCCAGGCCTTACAGGGGCATGAGGGTGGGTAGGAACATAATCAGGCCTAAAGTGAGCTGGGGGAGCACCGCTGCTCTTGCCTCTGCAGACCAGAGTTCAAGCTGTTAGTTCAGATCCCCAAAAGGTAGGGAGGGGGGTCCCTGAATATTTATGACACATTGAAATGTAGATTGGTAGGCCTGACAGTCTTCTGAGAGGCTTGTCACCTTGGATGGATACATTACCCTTTTGGGGGTACATTGAGAAGCTGCAGAATACCTGGGTTGGGGATGATGAGGATGGGCAAAGAAAAGCACTGGGCCTTGGCAACCAGGTTCTAATCCTGGACTAATCATGTCCCTTCTCTGGGCCTCAGTATCTTATTTTGTAAAAGAGGCAGCATTCTCAGGCCTTGTGTACTTTTGGGGGAGTTTATAAAAATAAATCCAAAAGCAGCTGAACTAGTGGGAGCAAGGCTTTCTTTGGCCTTGGTCGGTCAGCTTTGGGGGAGCAATGCCTCCCTTTGGCAGGGAAACCCCTGCCAGCCCAAGATTTCCTTCTTAGAGGTTTGTCAGCCAAGAATGTCTCCAGATTTCTTAGTGTCCCCACCCACCCTATACCACCTACCACTAGGGGGAGATGGTTCCCATGGATAAGAGGCAGGGGAACATGGCTGTGTCCCTGGATACATGTATCCCATGATACATCCATGGGTGTATCCCATCCCCTCCCCCCACACCTCAGCCTGTGCCTTTCCTATACGTTTCCCTTTCTTTCTCTAGCCATGTCGGACTTCCACGTGCACCCCCAGGCCACCGTGGGCGAGGAGGGAGGTGTGGCCCGCTTCCAGTGCCAAATCCATGGGCTTCCCAAACCCCTGATCACATGGGAGAAGAACAGAGTCCCCATTGACACGGACAATGAGAGGTGAGCCACGTGTGGAAAAGACAGGATTCCATGTCTGGACTTTGGAGAAGGAACTGTCTGAAGCCCTGGAGATGAAGCCACGGGCCCCTGGCACAGTGGCATTTCTGCAGCTGTCTTGAGACTGGGTATCCATGGGGCTTACTGGGTCCAGACCCGGCCCTCGTGGATGTATCCATGGGATGGATAGTGTGTGCTCTTTGTCAAGGCTGGGGTGACGTTGCCCACCTACTCCCGGTGTGTCTGTGATGATGACAGTGACAGTGGGACAGAACCCAGGGGCTGGGCTGTGTCTGTGGTGCTGAGTGACCCTGTGGCCCATGGTGCCAGTGGCTTGCTGGTGGTCAGCCGTGCCCCCCACCCCCAACAGGTACACATTGCTGCCCAAGGGCGTCCTGCAGATCACAGGACTTCGAGCTGAGGACAGTGGTGTCTTCCATTGTGTGGCCTCGAACATTGCCAGTGTCCGGGTCAGCCACGGGGCCAGGCTCACCGTGTCAGGTGAGGGTCCTTTGCTTCACCTAATTCTTCCCTTCTCCCCGCCCTCAAAACAATCTCCTTTCAACTGACTCCTGGAGACTCATCAGCCAAGTGTGTACAGAGTCTAAACACGAAGTTCTGTGTTCCTCGTGGCGAGGGTGCAGGGGAGTCTGAGGCTCACTCACTGGCCTTGTTCCACCTGGGGAAGCCATGCGCTGCCTGTGCCAGAGCTGACCCATTGCCAGAGGCCCTGCAGGGCTGGGAGCAGAGGGATGGATGCAAGGACAGGCCTGGTACCCCCTCCCCCCCATATCTTCTTTCTGCCCACAGGGCCTGTGGTTTGGGCTGGAGCTTGTTGCCAGCGCATGTCCTGGGTTGAGGGTAGCATGAGGTGGTAGTAAGGGTCCCAGCAGAAGGGAAGAAATGGGGTCTCTTCCTCCCAGGCTCAGGCTCTGGGGCCTACAAGGAGCCGATGATCCTCGTGGGGCCTGAGAACCTCACCCTGACTGTGCACCAGACTGCAGTGCTGGAGTGTGTCGCCACGGGCAACCCGCGCCCCATTGTGTCCTGGAGCCGCCTGGGTGAGCCTCCTCCTCCAGCCCCTGCTTACCCAGCCCTGTCCCACCCCCTGGGACACCAGCTCTCACCCAGCTCTGTGGGGACTTTGAATCCAGTTTGTTCTTCATGGGGGCTCATTCTCTTGGCAGCCTGGGGAGGGGGGATGTTTCCCTCTCCTTGGCAGGACCAGGGAGGTCCACCCCTCCACTACATTCTCCCTCCCCCTGTGTGGATAGCTTAGCTCCCTGGGATACCTCTGCTAGCCTGGCAGTCCTGCATAGCTCCCCTCCTCCACAGTGCCCTCATCCTCAGCATGGGGCCTCCAGAACCCCTCGGCAGTTCTCTGTGCCCCCAGTCTCTTTCCCTTCCCGGGCACCCCTGCCCTCTATACCCTGGCCATGCTCTCCAGCTCTGCCATCCCAAACCCCTCCAAATCTCAGCCAGTGTCAAATCCTCACTCTGTCCCCACCTCCCCGCCAGTCTTTAGCCTGGCCCCCTAAATCCCCAGCCTAAATCCCTAGGCAGCTGAAGGAGAGAAATGAAAGGGTGCAGATGGGCCCACATTGTCTGGGTGGAAAGGTCACGGGGAAGGAGAGTCTGGAGGCGATGGAGTGGGGTCCACACTCACAGGGAGACTGCCCCACATTGCAGCCGCTGAGTGACAGGGAAGGAGGAGCAGCAGGCGGGATAATGGAGTAGATTTCACCACTTCAGGGACTGAATGGAGAGCTGTCTCCTTGCATTCTGCTTGTGCTAATCTGACCCTGGGCTGGGGGTGGAGGGAGGGCCTGTCCCTGGGAGGGGCTGGGAAGAGTGGCCTCAGCATGAGGAGGAGCCCATAGGCACTGCAAGGACCATCTGGTCCAGCATTTCCCAAAGCCTGATCTGCACACGGGGACGAAAGACTTGAGGGTCTGACAAGTTTGGGAAACAGCTTGCCAGGTCCCTTTGCTCTGGGACTTCTCCGAGCTTTCAGATTAGTGGACACTGGGATGGGATGGAAGGAGTGCAAAGGATCTTTAACCATGGAATGTTTTCAAGAGAGACAAACCAGTTTGGGAAATGTCCCCCTAACCCAAACCCCTTGCTTTTCTCACTGGGAAAATGAGGGGGAGGGATTGAAAAGCCCCAGTGAGTCAGTGACAGTGCTAGACAATCCTTGTCTCTGCTGCTGCTGGTGCAGAGTTGAAGACTGGGGCTCTCTGGGAGATCAGTGATACAGTCTGGGATGTTCCTGCGCTTCTGCTGACCTCCGTTCTCCCCTCCTCCTCAGATGGCCGTCCCATTGGAGTGGAAGGCATCCAGGTGCTGGGCACCGGGAACCTTATCATCTCAGACGTGACCGTTCAGCACTCAGGCGTCTACGTCTGTGCCGCCAACAGACCAGGCACCCGGGTTCGGAGAACAGCGCAGGGCCGGCTGGTGGTGCAGGGTACACACCTCCTCGCAGAGGGTGGCAAGGGGCTTGTGCAGGGGCTCCCCCTCCTGTCCTATTCCTTAGCTCATGAGCATCCATGGCCCACCCTGGGGGGGGGCCTCTTCTCACCCATTTCCCTATTTTCACCCTAACCCTGTCCCCTGCCCCTCCCATGCCCAGGGACAACTGTCTCCCCCCACCCCATGTATATGCAGGGAATGGGGGGACACTCTTAGCCCTGTGCGCCCCTCCAGGTGCCAGCATCCATGCCATCCAACACCCCACCCCAGTCATTTCCACTCTTCTTGTCTCAGCTGGTCTCCCCCTTCTGTATCGCTGACATATGTCCCTCCCCCCATGAGCTGTTTGCATTCACACGTGTGGCACTTCCACGCTCACACCTGCCTGCCAGCGCTCAGCGTGTGTCATTTTCACACTCTCACACCTCAGCGCCTGCCTCCATTCCCACGTGTGTGAGGCCATTCTGTCCATCCCCCTGCCCTCGGGCTCGACTGTCCCCATGAACCTTACGTGCGCCTTCCCAGTGGCAAGGGCCTCTGTGCCCGAACCCTCGCGGAGCGTGGGGCAGGGTGGGAGAGGGGGAACTGGGAACTTAAATGCCTGTTTGTTTAGCATTCCATGTGCCGTTAATCTGTCCAAATGAAAGTGATGGAGCATTTCATTTCTCAGGTCTTAATAGAGACTTGAGGGCTGGGATTGGAGGAGAGTGGAATTGAATGTAGGGGTGAGGGGGGCTGTTCTGAAGGCTCATCCATCTCCCCGTCATTACCTCCTTCGAGGTGCAGCCAAACCTATTAGTACATTTATTTATTTAACAATTTCCTGAACAGGGAGCTCAGCTTGATTGCTTTCGGATACAAATGTCAGTCTTTTAAATAGTCATTAAAATGGAGTCCTCTCTTGGGTCTGTGTCTCTGGGGCAGAAGGAGTGGGACCTGCCATTCCCTGGGGCCCCTGCCAGGGTAGAGGGTGGGCTCCTTCTGTAGGAATCTCCCAGGAGTGGATGAACCCACCCAGTCGCCTGCAGACCTTATCTGTTTCCCTTTCCTGGCAGCTGTCTCCTCCCTCTTCACTTGACCCTCATGACTCTCCCTCTTCTCCTTGCACCCCCCCAGCCCCAGCAGAGTTTGTCCAGCACCCCCAGTCCATCTCCAGGCCAGCTGGGACCACAGCCATGTTCACCTGCCAAGCCCAGGGTGAGCCACCTCCTCACGTCACGTGGTTGAAGAATGGCCAGGTGCTGGGGCCAGGAGGCCACGTAAGACTCAAGAATAACAACAGGCACGTGCGTGAGTGTGAGTGTGTTGTGTCTGTGTGTGTGTGTGGCATACTGGGGTGAGGCTTGGGAAAGAGACAGGAAGGGGGCCGGGGACAAACGGCTTGTGCAGGCAGTGTGGCTCCCAGCAGGAAGAGCACTAAATTGGAAGTCTAGACACTTGGGTTTGGATCCCAGGTCTGCTGCTAACTTGCCAAGAAACCTCAGATAAATCACTTGGCTTCTGGAGGAAGTTAAGTTTCTCCATCTTTCGAGTGATTTGGCCAACCTCTAGGGCTACCCTGGGAGAGGAGAAGAGAATCTGAGTCTCTCCCTCCCTCTGCAGCACCCTGACCATTTCTGGAATTGGCCCTGAAGACGAGGCCATCTACCAGTGTGTGGCTGAGAACAGTGCTGGCTCCTCACAGGCCAGCGCCAGGCTGACGGTGCTGTGGGCCGAGGGGTTGCCCGGGCCCCCCCTGAATGTGCAGGCAGTCTCTGTATCATCCACTGAGGTGCGCGTGTCCTGGAACGAGCCCCTGGTCAACACCAAGGAGATCATCGGCTACGTCCTGCACATTCGGAAGGCTGCTGGTGGGTGGGGTCGGGAGGGCAGAGCTGTCGCTACAGCCCCTTCCTCTTATTTGTTCTTCTCCTCCCTTTCAATCCTGAATGTCTGTCTCCACCTTTCATTCTTTCTCTCCCCTTGCACCCTAAATGCCCTTATTTTACCAATGCTGGTAGGGCTCCCTCAGGCCCCTTATGCTTCCTGCCCAACCCTCCACCTCCCCAGACCCACTGGAGCTGGAGTATCAGGAAGCAGTTAGCAAGAGCACCTTCCAGCACCTGGTGAGCGACCTTGAACCCTCCACTGTCTACAGCTTCTACATCAAGGCCTACACTCCAAGAGGGGCCAGCTCAGCCTCTACCCCTACAATGGCCAGCACCCTAGGAGAAGGTGAGGCCTGGGTATTAGAGCTTGTTCTGGTTGAGCATGGACAGAGGGCCTGGCCTGAGGCTGAGTGGGGGCTGGCCTAGAGGAAGGGGTGTCCTTTTCTGATTCATGTAGAGGTATTGTTTGAGCCAGCAGAGGCTCTGGTCAGAGGCTAGAGAGCTGTCAGACTTGGGGGTCCTGGGCACAGGAAGAAGGTGGGAAGGTAGAGATTCAAGAGAGACCTCACACCTTGGTCTCCTCCGTCTACCCGCAGTCCCTGCCCCACCCCCATTGTCAGTGCGAGTCCTGGGGAGCTCCTCCCTGCAGCTGCTATGGGAGCCCTGGCCCCGGCTGGCCCAGCATGACGGTGGATTTAAGCTGTTCTACCGCCCAGCAAGCAAGGCCTCCTTCACTGGCCCCATCCTGCTGCCCGGAACTGTCTCATCCTACAACCTCAGCCAGCTCGGTGAGGTGGACACGGCGCTGGGCTTGGGGACCTGGGCAGGGGTGTGGTGCCTGCGGCCAGGAGGAGGTGTGCAAGAATCGCCTCGCCTCTATTTTCCTGCCAGAGCAGAGCTGCCTGGAGGGGGTGGGTGGAGCAGTTACGCAGCACCCCTGCCTTTCCCCCAGACCCCACTGCAGTGTATGAGATGAAGCTGCTCGCCTACAACCAGCACGGGGATGGCAACGCCACAGTCCGCTTTGTGTCTTTGAGGGGAGCATCTGAGAGGACAGGTGTGGATTGGGCGTGGAATGTGGGGCTGAAGATTGACACCCTGGAAGGGAGGCCAAGAGCTGAGGGTGGTGGAGAACAGGGACCCAGAGAAGACAGGCGTGTGGAACAGTGCAAGCAACCCTTCAAAATACAGGTTTAGACCCGAGCTTGAAGTGTTGCTGTGTAACATCCTAGCTGTGTGACCTCAAGTAACTTAACCTCTCTGAGCTCCGATTTTCTCCTCTTTAGAACCACAGGCATAATAGCTATTTTATAGAACTTGGTAAGAATGAAGTGGTCCATGTGAAGTGTAATTCCCAGTATGTGGCACCAAGTTAGTGCTTGATAACAGATAAAAAGAACCAAAAAGTTGGTGATGGGATTCTATAACAGGCCAAGGTTATGTGGACTTGGGGTGGGAGCACCTGAGAGAGAAGGTGGTCTCAGAGGATGGGTGCCTGGGGTTGCTTCAGACCAGGAAGGCCACAGCCCCCAACTTGCCCCTGTCTCCCACCCCCCAGCCCTGAGCCCACCTTGTGACTGCCGGAAGGAAGAAGCCACCAACCAGACATCCACCACAGGCATTGTCATTGGCATCCACATTGGAGTCACCTGCATCATCTTCTGTGTCCTCTTCCTCCTGTTTGGCCAAAGGGGCAGGTGAGTCCTGGGCCAGGGAGAGGGGCTGGCTGGCATGGGTGGGAAGGCCTGGAGAAGAAGCGGCAGGGAAAGGAATTTGGGGCTCACTGTATCTTTCCTTTTGTTCTCACTCCCTCCTATCTCCCTCAAAATCATGGCTCATCCCTCAGGGTCCTCTTGTGTAAGGATGTGGAAAACCAGCTGTCCCCTCCTCAGGACCCCCGGAGCCAGAGGGACCCTGGCTTTCTGGCACTGAATGGGGTGGGACGGGGAGAACGGGGTCGAGACGAGAAACATGTGGACATGAAGGAACTGGAGCAGTTGTTCCCCACTGCTGGGGCAGCAGAGCAGCCAGACCCCAGATCTAACGCCAGACCCACGGTGAGTGCAAACCCTTCCTTCAGGCTCTGGTCGCCGCCCAAGCCTGCCTTCCTTCACCTTGGTCCGTACCTCCTTGGCCAAACACTGAGTCTTCTCCAGGCAAACAGAGCTGGTGCGCTTCTCTCTGTGCCTCTGGAACTGGCAGAGACCTGGAGACCCTGAGCCCTGAGTGGGGTCGGACCCAGCGCCTGCCCCTCCAGCTGGCGCTCACTGGCCTCTGGCCCTCATGCTGATGCCCGTGTTATCCGCCCTTTCCTCAGCAGGACCCTGTAGCCCCTGCCCCATGTGAGGAGACCCAGCTCTCCATGCTGCCAGTTCGGGGGATGGAACTTCTGGAGGAGATGACGTCGGAAGCCAGGGTCCCCGCAGGCCCGGCGGCTGCCCTGCCACAGGATATAGGTCCCAGCCTCCTCACTGAAGGACATGCCCCCCAGCCTTCTGCTGCACCAGTTGCCCAGCCAGCTGACTCGGGACTGTAGCCAGTATCTGGCTGGCACTGGAGGGGGGCAGTACCCCATTCTCAGGTGAAAGGCAAGATTTCTCCTGTTATGTGAGCTTCAGAGGGGGCCTTCCCAGTATGTCCTTCCCAACAGCCCCTCAGGTTGTTGTGACCTAAAAACACTTCGTCAGGGAACCAACCCCCTAAGGATCTCGGGGGCTCCTGCAGGAGCCCCTTCCCTGGGTTAGTGCCCTCCTCCCCTCTACCTGACATCCCATGACTTGGAACTGAAGTCTTTCTTTAAAAACAAACAAAACTTAAAATACTCCCCCCCCCCCCGAAAAAAAAGAGAGAGAGAGGAAGATGAATTAGATTCCAAAAATATGCCCCTGTTATGACTGGGTCCACTGTCACCCTGTACCCACCTTGTTTTCTCAGGATGGAGTTTGCTGTTTTGGCGCTCAGCACCTACCTCAGCCGGAATGAATGTCCTTGGGGGAGTGGGCCGTAGTCTCAGCCCCTACCCCACAGAGCCCTGAATGCACTCCTACCTCAAGTCCCTTTATGGGCACCTCCTCTTCCTCCCCACATTGTTGTGCAGAGTTTAAAAAAAAAAAAAGGAAAAAAAAAAGCACTTCCCCATTTCCAGGTGTGAAAGGAAATGTCTACCTCAAGGCTCTCGCTGGCTCTTTGGGCCTGTTGTGTCACTGGGCCTCCCTCCTGGCTCCTCCACCTGCTGCCCGCAGCCTCCGGCCAGTCTCCAGAGAGGAGGCCAGAGGCTGAATCACCAAGGGTGGGCCTCTCGGGGCCTACAGAAATAAAGATGGAATTGGTCAAAGAAAATTATAAAAAGCCAAAAATGAGAGGAAACTGTTCCCTGGAGTATAATTGGTTGCTCCAAACTAGCCACCCCCTAGCATGCTGCCGGTGTTCGTCCAGTCTCTCCGCTCTCACTCCGACCCTCTCAGGCAACTCGTGCTGGCTGGGACCCCAACCCCCCTCTCTCTCTTGGGCTTGGGAGGGTGGGATGTCACCTGAAGCCTGCCTTCTGTCCTGCCCGGACACAGAGCCCCTGGAGCAGGCTGGTCCCAGAATGTACTGTGTGTGTGACGTCGTGTTTGTGTGTGTGGGGATGGGGGGGTCTGGCAGAGGTGCCCCAGCCCTCCGTGCCACGGGACACCCCCAGCTTGACCCCTCTCCTGGACAGTGGTTTGAGCACTGTCCGCAGATATGGTCGGAAGCTATTTTTATACAAGGTTTGTTTAGGGATTTATGTTCTTGTGACTTCTTGTTTCTCTTTTCTGTTGTGTTGTTCTTTGAAATACTTAGTTAAGAGGAAAAAAAAAAAACCAAGGAAACAAATACCTATTTTTGGTTATACTCAGAAACATTTTTTTAATAGCAGAAAGAAAACTTTTTTTTAAAGGAAAAAAAGTGTATTCCTTAAGTATGAGATTAGAACATGAATTCCCTGACCCCCAACCCTAGTGGGGGGACTCCCCACCTCAAAATTTAATTAGTTAATTAGTTGAAGAAAGTAGAATGTGTGGTGTTTTCCTAGAAAGTCGTGTCCATGTGGACTCGGGGAAGGGCGGCCTGCCCTTCTCCCAAATGATGGGCCCACGCCAAGGGCTCCTCAAAGCTCCTGGGCTGTGCCTCCTCTGTCCCTGCAGCGGCTTCTCTGCACCCCCTTCATCCTGGAACCCCCTCTCCCCTGGGAAGGTGGGTCTGGGGGAGGGGGTGGTTGGGGCCCCCTGGCCTGACTTGGCCTGGCTTTTGTCACACTCTACTCATTTTGACTGAATAAAAGTCTTGTTGCCAAAGTGAACCTCGAGTTTCTCGGTAATTTTGTCAGGTCCTGGGGGAGGGTGTGGGAATGCTGGTTTGCGCGGCTAGTGTGGTGTGCCTGAATGAGCCCTGTGTACCACCTACAGGAGCCCAGAGGGCCAGGCCCTCCCCACAGATCAGGAGCTTTCTGGGTACTCACAGCCTCCCTGGGAAGTTGTCATCATCTCCACTTGTGGATAATAAAACTGGAAAGGGATAAGAGAGAGGAAGGGAATGTCCAAAACCTCACAGCCAGTTATGGCGGCATCAGAGTTTGCATCCAGGCCAGGCCGCCTGGTTCCAGGGGCTCATTCCAACCACTGCTCTGTGCCTCCTTAGCTAGCACTAGTGAGGGATTAGGGCCCAGTACCTCTGCCCTGTGATGACAGTCTCCTGGCACTGAGCCAGGTGCTGGTTAGTTGTGTTCTTTTCATGCCTATGAGGAGGGACTATTTTCCTCCCCAACCTAAAGCTAAGGAAACTGGAATTCTGACTTGTGACTTTTTCCAGACCACACACCCAGAACCCCTGGCCAGGCCCATTCATTCCTCCATGCCCTCTCCTCAATCCAGTTTCCTGACGTCAGGTGTCTGGAGCTGCCAAGGCTTGGGATAGGCCAAGAGAAACTTGACTCAAAGAGCTGTGCTGACAAAGATCTGGAGGTCTCAGTGGGCCTCCAGCTCAGTAAGAGACAGCATGGTGCTGCGGGTATTAGAATGTCAGTGTTCCTTCTGCTGCTGAAGTGGAAAGCCAGGGAGGCTCTCTCGGTCTAGAGGGCAAAGCTCCATATACCCAGAGCACCAGGATCAGGGTTGCATGGCTCCTGCTAGGGATATGAGTGGATCTCTCTGGGGGGTGCTCCAATTTCCCTGCCACTGTCACCCAGGGCAGTTCCAATTTTTTTTGACTTATATGTTAGGCTCTTTAAAAAAAAAAAAAAACTTTATTTATTTATGCATACAAGAACTGGGGTGTAGGCCAGAAATGTGTGGGGTGGTGGGAGGATTCACCAGAGGCAGAGTGGGGAGCAGAACAGGCAGACTGACTGAAATACACTGCTGAGGGGAGCAGCGGGCAAGGCAGGAGTGGTCTGCTGCGCCATGTGGGAAGTTCCCTGGCCAGGGATCGAACTCGTGCTGCAATGGCTGTGGATAGCTTCATAGTGTTGAGACTTAACCCCTCGTGCCACCAGGGAGGCCCTGTTAGGCTCTTCCTGAGATTTCATTTGTGAACGAGAAAGAATGTGTGAGAGCCCCTGGCCAGCCTCTCATGGCAGAGACCTACGGGGGTTGAGGGCAGGGGGGAAACGGTGATGGTGCTGTGGCTGCTGAGTTGGCCCTGCGTCCCAGAGAAAACGAAGCTCGAGACTGCCTTTCTTGAGTCTCTGGGGCAAGTGGTTGAACCAGCCCAAATACAGGAATTCTTTAACAACTGCAGTCATCCCAAGGCTGCCTAGGGGAGGTAGTGGGTTTGTCATCTGTTCAAGGAGATCCTGTAAAGGGATAGGAAAGTATACCAGGTCACCTCCAGTGCCCCCTGCAAGAGTCCATGGTACTTGTACGTCCCCAGGGAGGTGCTGGGAAATGTTAGAAACCACCTAATATGATGCATGTAGGTGTATGTAAATTGTATGCAGATTATCGGCAAATACAGGCAGGGCTTGTTCTAACAAGGCCCTGAGCCGCGGTAACACAGAGGGAGAAGCAGGGTTCCCACACCCTCTGTGGGTCTCACCCCCATTATTACTGAAGATTGATCTGGGGGTCCATTCCTGAGTCTACAGGGTAGGAGGACCAGGTCCATGTGAACTCTGAAAAGGAGCTTCTTTGCTGCCTGCTCCCTCCCATGCATTGCAGGGTGAGGGGCTAAGAAGCGTGGGTGCAAACCTGAGGTCCCCACCCAACCAGATGGTAGACCCCAGAATGAGAGAGCCGAGCAGACCTTCTCATGAGATAGATATGACCACTGAGGTCCTCTGAAGAGCATGAGAACCCAGAGGGAGGGGGAGGGAGAAGAATGAAGGCGGGGTGAACATGTAGGGCAGGTGGGCTATTACCTGAGACTGGGGCTGGGGCAGTGAGGGGAGAACGCTGCCCAGGACACCGGTGAATCTGGGTTGGGAAGAGGAAAAGGCAGTAGAGGCAAACAAGGGCCCGTCATGAGCTCTGGGTGGAGCCTGCAGTCAGAGTGGAGGCATCTAGCCATGCCCCTCCCTCTGAGAGGTGTTACAGGGACTGGCTGGCACCAGTGTGGCTCTCCAGCGCCAACCTCACCAGTCACCTGGAGGACTGAGGGTGGAGGAGGGCGTGGTTGACTGAGGAGAAGGGACGGGCCTTGTTTCTGGGCTCGAGTGTTGCATGCTGGAGCAACGGAGGCCTGGGGGCCCTGCCGATCGCCCTATGCCAAGGACCCCCTAGGGCCTAGCCTGGTCACTCCTGGATGCCCACAGCCCGGGGCCTACTCTTCCCCTAAGCCCCCAACCCCCTGCTCAGTCTCTTCTTTCCTCTCCTCTTTCTCCAGATCTCTCACCAGCTCTGCTCTGAGGCTCCTTCTCTGAATTCACATGGTGTCCCGTGCTGTTCAGGCCTGGCCTTTACCTCCCGACCTCATCATCTGGCTCCCCAATACCTGCTTAGTATGGAGTGATTCATGCAGGAGTAAGAGGTCTAGCTGGAATGCTGGGGACACTGCCACAGAGCCACGAAGAAGAAATCATTTAACCCGACCCCTGGCTAGAATGGTACTGTCTCCGATTAATCACTGGGGTAGTTTTGTGCCTGGACGCTGGAGGTCATCCCTCCTGTAGCCACCATGTCCCCGTTACTGGGGCTGAGGATGGAGTGGGGGAGCCAGGGCCCCAGGAGAAGCAGCCAACAGTGAGGAGTCCCTTCCCTGTCCAGCTCAGGTGTCACCTTATGGGAAACCTTCACTCTCCAGCTGGTGGGTCAGGTGGTCACATGCCCTCAGCCCTTTCGCACCTAAGAGCTAGCCCAGAACTCATGCTGGTTGTTGGAAGAGACAAGCTCTGTCGCCTAGTGAGAAGAAAGTTGTCCCCTGGAAAAGAGAACATGGTGACCCAGACCAGGGTGTAGACACTGGAGTCCTACTGACCTGGTTTGAACCTCGGGCTCTGCCAGTTCCTAGTCATGTAGCCATGAGCAAATGATTTTGCTTCTTTAGGCTTCAGTTTCCTCATCTGTAAAATAGGCCTAATATACCCCTGCCTCAACGGCTTGTTAATGCTGATGGCTTCTTTAAAGAAATTGATAAGCTGATTCTGAAATTCATATGAAAATGTAAACCCGAAATAGCAAAAAAATCCTGAGCACAGAGAACAAAAGCAGGAGACCCTCACTTCCTCCTTTCCAAAGTCATTATAAAGCTACAGTAGTGAAGACAGTGTGGTGTTGGCATAAGGATAGATGTATTGGTCAATGGAGTAGAATTGAGAGTCCAGGAATATACTTTCACATTTATAGTTAATTGATTTTCAGAAAGTATGCCAAAGCCATTTATGGCAGAAAAAGAAACTTTTCAACAAATGGGACAATTGGATATTAACAGGCAAAAGAAGGAATTTCGACTCCCTCCTCACAACATATAGAAAAAAACAAACAACATATAGAAACATATAGAAACAAACAACATATAGAAAAAAAATGATTAAAAATGAATCAGAAACCTAAATGTAGAAGCTTAAAATACAGAAGAAATAGAGATGTACATTGTTGTGAACTTGAATTTGGCAACAGTTTCTTAGATGTGATGCCAAAAGCACAATCAACAAAGGAGAAAGTCAGTAAGTTGAACTCCATCAAAATTAAAAATGTTTGTGCTTCATCAAGAAAACAAAAAGACAACCACAGATTGGGAGAAAATATTTGCAAATCATATTTCTGAGAAGGAACTTATATCTAAAATAGAATGTAAGGAACTCTTACAACTAAAAAATAGTGACTCCATAATAAATAGACAAGTGGCCCAATTTTAAAATGGGCAAAGGATCTGAACAGACATTTCTCCAAAGAAGATATACAAATGACCATTAATCACATGAAAGAAATAAAACAATAAAACCACAGTGAGATACCACTTCACTCCCACTAGGATAAGTAGAATAAAAAGTCAAGTAATATTGAGTATTGCCAAGGGTGTGGAGAAATTCAAGTCCTCATATACTGGTGTGGTGAATTTTAGAATTTTAGAATTAGCTTATTAATTTCTGCAAAGGCACCATCTAATCAACAACCCTTTGAGGCAGGGGTATATTAGCCCTGTTTTTTTTATAATTTTTTATTTTTTAGTATTAGTTCTATTTTACAGAACCTAGAGGTTTGTTTCCTCAGTATATACTCAAGAAATATTAAAACATATGTTTACACAGAAAAGCTGTACACTGGTATCACAACTGCATTATCAATAATAAAGAGTGGAAACAGGTGGGGCAGACCTCTCCTGCCTCGCCCACTGCTCCCCTCAGCAGTGTACTTCAGTAGATCTGCCTGTTCTGCTCCCCACTCTGTCTCTGGTCAACCCTCTCACCGCCTCACATCTCTGGCCTGCACCCCAGCTTATAAGCAAAAATAAAATAAATCTTTTTTTAAAAAAAGAGTGGAAACAACCCAAATGTTCATCAGACTATGAATGGATAAATCATGTAGGATTTATTTAGCAACAAAATGAAGTTTGAGAGTTCTCCCTGGTAGCACAAGGGGTAAAGTCTCAGTACAATGAAGCTATCCGCAGCCACTGCAGCACAAGTTCCATCCTGGCCAGGAAGCTTCCCACATGGTGCAGCAGACTTCTGTCTGGCCCACTGCTCCCCTCAATCAGCCTGTTCTGCTCCCTATTCTGTCTGTGGTGAATCCTCTCACCCCGCCCCCACACCTCTTGCCTACACCCCAGTTCTTGGATACATAAATAAATAAAAACAAATCTTAAAGGAAAATGAAGTTTGAAAACATTATGCTAAATGAAAGAAGTCAGTGCAAAGATCCATAAAAAAAAGTCCTGGTTGCCCAGGACTGGGAAGTCAGGGAAATGAGAAACAACAGCTAATGGGTGATGAAAATGTTCTAAATTTGATGGTGGTGATGATTGCACACCTCTATGAATATGCTTAAAACCACTGAATTGCATACTTGAATGGGTGAATTACATCTTGACAAAGCTGTCATTTTTTAAAAAGCTGCTGAGAAGACTTAATGAGTTCATAATACCCGAAGTTTGAAGTTTAAGTGTTCAAACGATCTATGTTACAGGCAGAGAAAGTGGGGTGGGCAGGGCAAAGTGACCTTCAGTGGAGAGGCCCGGGGTGGCCTGGTGAAGAAGAAAGTAAGCTTGAAGGGGATCTCTGCCTGGCTTAGGTGGAGAGGAGGGACCACTCCTACCTGGCATCCCAGCCTGGAAGCTTGCACCCCAGAGAAGGGCTGTGGCTGGAGAGGTTTGCTGCCACCCTGTGGAGGCAACAAGGATTGCAGTTGTGGGAAAGAAGGCGGGATCTCTACCCACTTCCAGCAGTTAAGATGTGCTCAGCGGATAAAGAGACAGAACCAGACCCTAGTGAGCTGACGGTGCTGACTGTAAATAAATACAACTGTAATCTCTCTAAATAGTTCCTTGGATGGGTACCAGCAACAAGCTGCTGAAACCGAAGACGTGATTCACAGAAATACAACATTAAGGGAGGCTGGAAGAAGAGTGGAGAATGGGGAAGGGCATCTAAGATAGAAGGTGCAATGTGAACAGAGGCTTAGGTGTGGAAGTGCATGGCGGTGTCACCACGCAGCCAGGGGGCTATCACTGCGTGGAGCCTGCCATTTCATAGATGCTCAATAAATGTATGGATGATGAGTACCAGATTTCCAGAGCCCTGCTGTTTGCAAGGCTGATGTGTCTAAGGAAAATCTTACATGGTTTTCTGGGTGGAAATAGAACCAGCAAGAGGGTCAAATAGCCCAGAGCCTCCTCAGGAAGGAAAAGAGCCCCATAGGGTCCTCTGACACCTCGTCAGAACTAAGTGTGGCCTTTTATAGGACACTTCCACATTGCCTCGTCTGAGTCTTTTCACACGCTTGTACACAGCGCACAGGTCTGGACTGACTGTCATTCTCCTATTTAGCAGATGAAGAAACTGGAGTTCAGAGAAGTGCAGTGGTGGAGACGCCTTGTTCTATGCCCACATCGTCTGCTGCATTGTTATTTGTGGATTGAGAAGGAGGCAGGGAAACTTGGAGGTCAGGGAAGGGAATGGCCTAAACTGAATGAAATGGAGATGTTCTTTTTGGAAATTGAGGTGAGACCCAGGAGTAAGAGGATCGAGGAAGCCAGACATACCCTAAAATACAGGTCAGATCAGGAACCTGTCATATCTCCTCCTTGCTCCTAGAGCAGCCAAAGGTCATCATCCTGCCATTCAAAGGCCCCTCATAGGAGGCAGCACTGCCCCAGGTGGAGAGCTCAGGCTCTGGTTTGTAATCCCTACTCAGTCACTGGCCAGCCATGTCCTTTAACCTTTGGTCCTTTGTTTGCTCCTGGTGTAAACTATAGATAAGGACAGCACTGACCTCCTAGGTGGTGAGTGGTATGCAGGTCAGTTATTAAAGCACTTGGCACTTGCTTGCTATCACTACCACTGCTACTATTTACATAAAACTATAAAGTACATTGAAGAAAAAAATAGGTAAAACATTCTGCAGTCTTTGGCGATTCATCTCCAACAGCAAGAGAAGCAAAAGCAAATATAAACAAATAGAACTATGGTGAACTAAAAAGCTTCTGCCCAGTGAAAGAAACTATCTGCTAAACAAAAAGACATCCTACTGAATGGGGGAAAATATTTGCTTATAACACACTAATAAAACACTGACATCCCGTGGACCTCCCTGGTGGTACAAGGGGTTAAGTCTCAGCATTATGAAGCTATCTGCAGCCACTGCAGCATGAGTTCCATCCCAGCCAGGGAGATTCCCTCATGGTGCAGCCGACCTCTCCTGTCTCACCTGCTGCTCTCCTCAGCAGTGTGTTTCAGTTAATACACCTGTTCTGCTTCCCACTATGTCTCTTGTGAATCCGCTCACCCTACCCTACCCCCACACCTCTGGCCTACACCCCAGCTCTTGTATGCATACATAAATAAATCTTAAAAAAAAAAAAAGAAATAAAGAAACTAAGGTCCCAATCCAAAAAGGGGCAGAGGAGCCAAACAGACACTTCTCCAAAGAAGACTCACAGAGGCCAACAGGCACATGAAAAATGCTCATTATCATTTATCACCAGGAAAATGCAAGTCAAAACGACAGTGAGATACCACCTCACACCTGGAAGACTGGCCCACATCACAAAGACTAGAAACAAGTGTTGGCAGGGATGTGAAGAATAAGGAATGTAGACTGGTCCAGCCCCTGTGGAAAACAGTGTGGAGGTTTCTCAAAATACTAAAAAATAGATCTACCATATGAACCCAGCAATTCCACACTTAGGTATATGCCTGAAGAATATACAACACTAATTCTAAGGTACACATGCACTCCTATGCTCACTGTAGCCCTATTTGCAATAGCTAAGTTATGGAAACAAACTAAGTGTCCAAGGACAGAGGAGTAGATCAGAAAAATGTGGTACACACACAAGCGTGCACACACACACATACACATTGGAATACTACTCAGCAATTAAAAAAAAATGAGCCCCTGCCATTTGTGACAATGTGGATGGATGGAACTGGAGAGGATAATACTAAGTGAAATCGTTCAGAAGGAGAAAGACAAATACCAAATAGATATACTGGTACTTATAGAACTTATATGTAGAATATAGAGAAACCTAACAAAGGGTCAGTCATAACCAAACCAACAATAAGGTCTTAACATCTGACTGTAAAATTGAGGCAGCCAGAGGGGGAGAGTGGTCGAGTGGGATCTGGGGAAGGAAGAACCCAGTGGAATGTGATGAAGGATTGTTGGGGCATTGGCAGGGAGTGAAAGTACACATTTGTAGAGGTTTGAACCTATAACCCCCAGAACAGCTACAGACATAAACCTACTTTATTTCAATAAACATAATCTGGAAAGAAAAAAAAAGAACTATTATCTTCTGTGGCATCATATGCACAATGTGTCTCTCTGTCTTCCCTGAGCCATCAAGTTTCCAAAAGATAGGCATGGCAAGGCCTCCCTGGTGGCAGAGGGGTTAAAGTCTCAGCGCTGTCAAGCTATCGCCAGCCACTACAACACGAGTTTGATCCCCGGCCAGGAAGCTTCCCACATTGCGCAGCAGACCTCTCCTATCTCACCCGCAGCTCCCCTCAGCAGTGTGTTTCAGTTGATTGCCTGTTTTGCTCCCCACTCTGTCTCTGGGAAATCCTCTCACCCCCACTGGCCTACACCCCAGTTCTTGTATGCATAATTAAATAAAATAAATCTTAAAAAAAAAAAGACAGTCATGGCGTCTGATCTCTATGACATCCTAGTGTTGCTGTGGAAAAGCACTGAGCACTCAATAAATGTTTGTGAAAAGAAAGCATGAGAGCAAAGAGGGAGGGAGGGAAGGTGGGAGAGAGGAAGAAAAGATGAAGAGAAAGAAGAGAGAGAGATGAAAGTTAAGCTAGAGATGAAGCCAAGAGAGACTTCCATTTACCTTCTAACAACTTCAGAGAAAAGAGCTTACAGACTGGAGACTTTGGATAATTTGCAACTCTTCCCTGGCCTGGGTCTTATTTATTCCTGGACTCGTTGCATTGAATCAGACTTTGAAAACCTCAAAGTGGGTCTGGACTTGATATTTAGACCCTCTGAAGCTCAATTTCCTCATCTTTAATAGAGATAATAATGGTACTTATCTAATTGGGTTGTTCTGAGGATGAAACGAGAAAATCACTGGGAAATCCTTGGCCCATGGTCCACAGTAAGCACTGGATAAATGCTATGTGTTATGAGGGTGATGGTATGGTGATTCTAAGAGTTCCAAACTTAGGGGAATAAAGGACAACACGCGGCTGGGGGAGGAGGGGTTCCTCAGCCTGAGAGCCTCCTATTGTCCTAGAGTCCAGCCAGTGGCCACATAGAGAGCGCAGTATTTTCTCTGGGGCCTTCCACCCAGCCCCTCCCCCAAGAAGGTACACAATAAAGACTCCTGATTACTTGATTAAAGGAAGTGGATACACAATTAATTTCAATTTTTGATCTACCTCCCTCCCCCACACCTTTCAAAGAGAATCGCACATCCTATTCCAATTTACACACTGCACCGACATGGAATTTTCCAGTGAGTTCTGTAGCCTTTGAAGTGACCAGACCAGACTATTGATTTATTTCCAACTAACCTCTCTCTTTGAACCCAGAAGGGTCAAGGTTAATTATATAATAAAACACACTGTGCCCAGCTGCCCCCTCTGAGGGTGCAGGGAGCCACCCCCCTCTTCCGAGATGGCCAGCGGTGGATCGTATTTCTGATCCTTTTGCTGCATTCATTTCCTTCATCAGGGCCCATTAAGAAGAAGAAAAAACCCAACCCCCTCATTTCCTCCCTGAGAGATAAATTTTAATTTGCTGGAAACTCACAAAGGGGTTCTTAGCCAGGTTTCCAAGCTGCACTCTGGACTTGAAAAATCTTGCAGGGAGCACCTATTCTGGGGATGACTGGGAACTGAGATGGGGTGGAGGGGGAGACAAAGGGGTGTAGACACCAATTCCTGCCCTGAGCCTGCCTCTCAGAGGACAGGTGAAGCCCCCCAAGGACCCACTCTCTGATGCTTCTTGCACAGCAGGCTCCAGGCTCCATGCCGAGTCCCTGCTGGTTGAAGCCAGTGAACCCCCTGAGCAGCACTTCTCACGCCAGCGCCTGGCTGGGCCAGGCCCCCAAGGCCACACGATGTGGCCATTACTGAAATCCTACTTTCCAGGATGACAAAACAGGCAACAAAACTAGTTCCAGTTATCACAAGTAGGAAGTGGGAGGGCCGAGATTTGAACCCAAGCTTTTGTTATAGTGAAAACAAGGATTCTCTTCTCCTGCATCCTCCTACCCCTGAGAAACAGTGTTGCAAATGTTCTATTTCCATAACTTGAGAGAAAGATTCAAAACTGTTGTTCAATAAATGTTCATCGTCCGTCATGGTCCCAACAACGTCCTCCCCAGCTGTGGCGTGTGTTTCCAATCAGGAGGCAATATTCACCCACTCTGGGTTTTCTCCTCACTCCACCCTTCCCTGACGGGCCCTGGCTAGCTGTCCTGCAGAGGAACCCACAGTGTGGATTTGTCTCATGTTTCCCCTTGACTGAAGAGATAATATCTTTGGCATAAATACTTCACAGGCGCCCTTCGTAGAGTGTCACGTCTGGAAGCCCAGATTGTTTTTGGTGAGACCACAGGATTTTCAGCGCAACGGCGATGCCTGTTCTGTGTCTCTCAAGGGCCTCCCCCCAGGAAGGAGTGAATTGGAAACATGCACCCTGCAGAGGGCCTACCCCTGGCATCGGCCACAGAGGAACACGCCCTCTGGGGGGTCCTCCAACTCCGCAGACACAGTCTAGAGCCTTGGGAGGAGGCCCACCCACACCAGCTGAGGAGCGCTCCCCAGTTCTTCCTGCTGGAACATTCCTGTGTTTGCATCAAGTCTCAGCCTCTCGCAGGCTTTCAGGACTCCAGGGAAGACTCAGCTCTCCCCACAACGCCCAGTTTCTGGCAGGTTTGGCGCTGGTCACCTGGCATAAGAAGGCCCCGTGGAGCCCAGCCCAGCGCCCAGCCCAGCGCCCAGCTCGGAAGGTGCCCCATACATATCTGTCAAGTAAGTTGTAACCCAAATAGAACTGGTGGGTCTTATGGGCACACTCAGTTTACATTTGAAAGAAAAGTTCAACATCCAAGACCAAATCAAAAAGCTGTTTGTGTCTTTGCTGAATCACCTTAGGAGCCAAACCCAAGAGTCCTGAAATGTTCTCCTCTGTTTTTCTTCCTGACATGCCATGGCTCCTAGGACCACCAGCCTCTCTTTTCTTTCTTCCCATCTCCTGCTTACTGGATTTTCTCTCCTTCCTAAGCCCCTCCTTCCTCTGAATCAATTTAGATCTTTCACTATTTAAATGTTTTTTTTATTGATATAGACCATTCTCGCAGTTTCTGGTAATCACTCAATGTGTTTTTTTTTTCTTTTATAATTTTTTTTTCTAATATATATTTTTTATTTTTATTTATTTTACATTTTGTATTCCCCTTGGGTAGCCCACCACCAATTCACCGTGATCCATCTCCGTGGTCCCTTGCGTTGTTTGCTGCTCCATTTTGTGCCCTTATCCTTCCCCTCCCCCCTGTTGTTGTTAATTTAAGCCAAACAAATAATACATGCAAACATTCTCCTTGGAAAAAACCCTTTTTTTAAAATAAAGTGTTTTTTAAGTGTCCTCTCAGCCACCCAAGTCCAACCCTCTGCCCGGAGTGATCACTGTTATCAGCGTGGGTATCCTTCTAGAACTGCTCTTGTAATTACTGACTTTTAAGTGAACCCAAGTCTAATATATTAGTCTGTAAAGCCAGGCATATTCAAAACGTTGCCAATTTCCAGTGCTGCCATAGAAATCCTTGCACCCGCTCTCCTGTGCTCATCAGCGGGTGTTTCTCAGAACAGTGACAAGAGGATTTGCAGGGTCCCGGGGTCATGATCCCCTAAGTGCCTCCTCACTCCACTGCAATCTCCGGGAGGACCAGGGGTGGTTTTTCCTGGCACTGGCAGCTTCCTTCTTTCCCAAGGCTGCTCTGAGAATCAGAGAGGATTCCGGGAGCTTTGCCCACTGGGAAACCCTCAGTTGGGTGCCAACAAGGTGCATCCTTTAACCTTAGTTGATTTAGAAGGATTTAATCTTTAGATATTCTGGCAATTTTCGGGTCGAAATTTTACTCCCTCTGTTTTCCAATCTGGCCTCTTTGGTTTCTGCGTGACCTTCCTTCTCCCTGTCCTCTGGTCCCTGGCCATTTCCTTGTCCCACCCACCTGCCTCTCTTAGCCCCAATCTTCCTCAGCACCCAGGCCAAGCACCACTCAGGTCCTTACCTTTGCTCTGGCCAAACTCAGCCCAGGATGCAGGCATGAGTGGGGTGCCAGCTCCTCTAGCTCAGCCATCCTATGTCATGGGGATCTTGTAAAATGTGTTACCTAATCGTGCATAATAATTAACTGTTTAAAAAGAAACCCAACAACTTAGGCCACAAAAGAAGTAATGGCACCATAATGAAATGGTCATGTCATAGAAATACAACATTCACATGAAAATACTTAGCATGGGAAAATTGTAAATTAAAAATAAAGCAATGCCTCTGTTCACATTCCTACCACTTTTTTTCCTTTTGTTTTGGTTCAGATCAACAAAGAGGGCCAGTGCCTGGTTTCAGTAATGCCTGGTAGCCTCCCTGTACAGAATAGCGCCCGATCTGTGTTAATGTGAAACCTGTGAGGAACACACTTCTCAGCATGCCTGCTTCACAGATGAAGCAACTGAGGCACAGAGAACTTAAGTAACTTGCTTGAGGTCACACAGTTAAGCAGTGGAAAAGCTGAGATCAGACCTAAGAGGTGTGTCTCCAGGCCTGGACCGCACCACTTTTTTACTTTAATGTGGGCATGCACCGCCATGTTTGGTGCATGTTTGTTTTCTGCTATTTCACTTGAACCTTTTTTTTTCCCCTTAAGATTCATTTTATTTATATTTGCATACAAGAGCTGGGATGTGGGCCAGAGGGGTGGGTGTGTGTGTGTGAGAGGATTCACCAGAGACAGAGGAGCAGACAGAGACAGGGGAGCAGAACAGGCGGATCTGCTGTAGTACACTGCTGAGGGGAGCAGTGGGCGAGGCAGGAGAGGTCTGCCGCGCCATGTGGGAAGCTCCCTGGCTGGGGATCGATTCGTGCTGCAGCGGCTGCTGACAGCTTCATAGTGCTGAGACTTAACCCGTTGCACCACCAGGGAGGCCCATCACTTGAATCTCTTGATGACTCTATAAGGGAAGGAAGGCCCAACTTAGAGATGAAAAAACTACGGCCCAGAGAGAGATGGCCCAGGATCAGAGCAGAACAGGGACAGAGTCACTCAGATTTCACTTCAACAAGAAACAGAGGGAAAAAAACAGGACATGTACCATCTTTAATATTCTGACCAGACCCTGAATCATCTACCTGTTGGGTCGGGCGACATCACACAGATACACGGGAGTCGTGGAGGAGGCTACATGATGTAGGATGCTGCTCAATGAGCGAGATCCTGGCCTTTTTATTTCCAGAATAATCATACAACATTGGTTACAGAGGTTAGGAGGACAAGGAGAAAAAAAATGGGTAAAACTAAAGAATATATTTTTGTCATTTGGGGATTCCAAGGACATGAGCCTGCTGACCAGATAATTCTTATCTGTTTGGCCACCAAATAGTGTAATAGAAATTATACCCCAGACCCTCAGGTATGGTTCTAATCTTATCAACAAGGCTTTCCATTGATCAGCTTCTGGGGTCCCTTGTCATGCGCCGCTCCTTGGCCCCCCACCCCGGGCATTCCCGGTCATACCTCGTGATGCATAAGTCAGGAGTATTTTTTACTCACCTGTTGTCAGCCCCCCCAGGTTTCCCCAGTCATACCTCATGGTGCATAGCCTTCCCAGAGTGATCAAGCTTTCTGCTCTTGGTTGACATGAAAGGAAAATGTAAGGTTTTGCTATGACTAATTAATTGGGCAGTTCTGACCTTGTATAGGAATGCAGAACTGCAGGTAACAATTGGTGGTCAAATAGGCTGCTTAAGTTTAGCAGACCCCCAGTGGCGCAGCGGTTAAGCGCTGAGTTGTGGAGCTGGAGACGCGAGTTCGAAGCCCGGCCAGGGAGAATCCCACATGGTGCGGCAGACCTCTCCTGCCTCGCCCGCTGCCCCCCTCAGCAGTGTATTTCTGATCTGCCTGTTCTGCTCCCCACTCTGTCTCTGCTGAACCCTCTCGCCGCCCCATGCCTCTGGCCTGTACCCCAGCTTGTATGTATTAAAAAAAAAAAGTTTAGCAGACCCAAATCTACCAAGCCCTTTAGAGTTAAGAATAAATAGCAAAGCTCTCCCCCACCCCACTCTCCTCTGTACTCCTCTCCTTTTTACCCTCCCTCTGTATCTGTTCCATCTAGCCCTCTGCTTTCTCACCCATCTGCTCAGACCTCCATTCATACTTGCAGGGACGTCTCTGAGCCCAGGAGTTGCCCGGCTCTGGGGGAAACGCTGGGGGTGCAGACGTGGATGTTTGCGCTCTTTCCGCGAGTGCCAGCACGGAGCAGGCGCCTCTCACCCATCTGCTGTCAGTCCATGCAGCCTCGCCGCTGCTTCTTCCTCTCCCTCATCAGCGGTAGGAGGCCCTTTCATGCCTGCTCCCACCCTCTGTGGCGGGGACTGGAGAACAATGACAATTTATGAAATATGGGGGGCAGCAGTGGGGACCAGAGCAGGGCATTTGCAGAGGAAAGCCTACATCCCTGCCCACTGTCTGCTCTTGAAAATCAATCTGCTGTCCCTGAGCGCAGCTCACCCAGAGGGTGACACGTCCCTGCTGACACATTACCGCATATCCAGTGTCACAGACAGACCCCAAGAAACAGTAGTTGGTGACCCACGGCAGACAGGTAGACAGGTCCTCAGCTTCAGGGGGCTGTGTGGCACACGACTTGGGATGAGTGTGTTTGTGTGTGTGCATGCCCTGTGAGTGTGCAGGTGCGTGAACAATGTGTGTATGCACCTTTGCATGGGTGTGCACTGTGAATGTAGGTGCTTGCACGCACATGGCTTGCATGTCTGTGCACACGTACATTGAGAGCATGTGTTTATGCAAGTGTGTGGAGGCATGCGCTAGCGTGGCCTGCTTGCCTGTCTTGGTGTCTTGGTGTGGCTGTGAGCCCTGCTGTGGGCCTCCAGGGACCAGCTGCCTAACTGAAGTCAGGAGCAGTTCTGATCACAGGCGGGGCTGTCTGTTTCTGTCACCCTCTTATCTCAACTCCCTTGAGACCAGAGCTTAACATCAGAAAATGTAAGAGCCTGGAGGGAAATGTGGAGATTATCTAACTCACGCCCAGCCAGGAGACTAGGCTCCAGAAGGAGTACTCAGGGTGGCAGGAGTCTGCCCCTCCAGTCAGCTGGGGCAAGAACCCCCATCTCTCCACTCACATTCATGTTCTAGCCACAGCCCCACTGCCTGGACTTCTGTCTGCCCCACAGTCTGCAAGTAATATGATCTGTGGTCCTCAGGCCAGGGCTGAGCACTGGAGAAGGGGTTCCCAGAGTGAGGAGCTACTTCAATACACCCACACTGTGCCCTTCCCACCACCCTCTCCTCCGTGGCTGCCTTTAGTGTGCTCTCTGCTAGCACTCTGGAATCATACTGACCGAATTCTAGTTGGTGCTCCAATATGCTTTCAGTTAATTACAAATGTGATATGAATACATTCTGATTTGATAAATGCACCAGGCAAAACTCTTTCAAATGTGGAATTCATGAGAAAAAATAATAAATTGTGTCTTTGGTGAAGTCTTAGGAATGTCAGAGGAATGACTGACTGAAGGTTGAGAATACAACAGGAGCCCAGGGAGAGGGTGACCTGGAACAGGTTTTGGTCTCTTCATCAAAAGAAAGGGTCAGGAAAGTCCCCTGTGCCACCTCAGGAGGTAAATTATCTTTGGGGGAAAAAATGAAGACTTTTCTACAACAAGGGAAGGGGCCCCCCAACAACCTGATCTGGAATGGGGGGTAGTTAGAATTCCTATGTGTTCAGGGCCCCATCCTGGGGCTACCCTTAGCAAGGATGAAAGGGGACAGCATCTTGGGGGTGGGGGTGGAGTGACTCTGGCAGATGAGGCAGCCAGCACTGCTGGTGTGGGATTTCAGGGACAGAATGGGGAGGCTCTGGGTTGAGGTGATACCCCCTCAACAGTGCTGATTCAGACCCTGAGGAAACAGGGAAGTGCCCAGGGCTGTTTACTGGGCTCTGCTACAGGCTGGTCTCCAGGGAAGCATCCCTTCACCCCCTGAAGACACCCAATGAAGCAGTGTCACAGAGTTGAGGTTCCCTTTCTTAGCACAGTGACAGCCAGAGCAGCAGCTACCTTCTAGCTGTAGGGAGAGGCTGGACAGTAGGGCTTCAGTGTGGGAGCCACAGGTTACCTCAAACCTGCAAAGTGTGGAGCAAATGTATGTGTGTGTGTGTGCTGGGTTCTTGTCTTACTTGCTTCCCTTTTTCTAGAGCAGGCCACACCTGTTACAGAATGGAAGTATGGGGGGGGGGGGGGAGGCAGAGACTCTAAACCTCCGTGAAGGGAGAATGGAGCCACAAACCCTCGGTGTTCACAGTATGATACTGCAAAGCTGTGCTAATGCTGTCACTAGCCTCAGAGCCCTGGTGAGCCGAGCGTTCAAAACGGGAACAGACCTAGTTGAAACCTGCTGTTAAATATTAAATATTCAACACCCATGGGGTTTTGAAAGAACGAAAGAAACTTCTTTATAACACGACCACACATTCCACGGTACGGTGAGCCTATTACTGCGCTAAGGTGCATAAGTAACTTCTTATTCTAGGCTTCTATGAAATTCATACAGTCTCATATTAGCAGGTGCTCGTCTACTATTAAACAGTGAAGTGTAGCCTTGCCGAAACAAGGCCTCAAAAAATTGGGTAAAGACTCAGAATTGTTCCTCTCCACGGAAATCTTTAGTAAAAGGCGAAAGATTTATACGATTTGAAGAGAAACCAGAGTATACTGTGCATACGCTAGGCTCCCACCTCGGGTGAAAAAAACTCCTAATTCTCTGATGGTGGCTAATTACCACCAAGGTTCAGCACGCGCAAAAAAAATTCAGACTACTTTTCAAAAGAAAGTCTAATTTTCAGAAAGCATAAATGTAACAGTTTTTAAAATTTTGCGGCTTAAAACGTGTACTCTGTGCAGTGCACTGTGGGTATGCAAATAAGTCGAGTCACCTCCGTTGGGATTCGGAAAGCTCTCATCAGTCACGCAGTGTCTCCGTGTCCCCAGTAGGGGGCGCGGTGGAGGATTGGCGGACTGAGCATCGTACAGATCAGAGACTCGAACTTTTTGGTTTTTTGTACATCTGAGTTTTTCTTCTTTTACATACTTTACTATTGAATTGAAAAATAAAATTTAACAATACAGTGAGGACACAGCGTTCAGTACTGTGATGCGTTCTTTCGGTGGGGAGTGAGAGACGTGAAGGGGAAGGGCACGTTTCTAATTCTCGAGCAGCGTGGTGGACGCGCGGGTGTTTCGTTTGTGCACGTCCTCCAGGCTATAGACCTCCTGAAAATTCTGCATTTTTGTCTGCTCTTGAGGAAAATTCCTGATGATGTCCTGTTTCGAATGAGAGCTTGGCGCTGGGGCTCAGGTTTCCTGCCCCACCTGAAATTATTGTCGGGGGTGAAATCTGGTATAACAATCTCAGGCCTCGGGTCTCCTTATCCTATGCCTCTAAATAAAACGTGCTGTTGTTTCCTCTGCGGCACTTAGCTCTGGCTCCCACCAGGTGACGGACTGTGCTGACTGAACAACCTTGGAAAAGGAAGCAGCTCCTCTTTTCGCCCCCCTTCCATTTTTTCCCCCCTAGACGCTTGTGTAAATATTAGACTTCTGAACTTTGACACTGTCTTTGAATTGGCACTTTTTTTTTAACTTTTGCTGATTCCTTTGCTAACAAGTAAATCATATCTGTGACATATATTCGATTTAAACGTGTGTAATACATTTTAAAACCAGCTTTATTAGACATACTTCACTTGCCATGCAATTCACTCAGTTAAAAGGCACAATAAACTGGTTTTTAGTCTATTCACAGAATTGTGAGATCATCACCAGTCTAATTATAGAACATTTGTCATCCCTGCGCTTCCCCCCCACCCCCAAAAAAAAACAAACAAACTTTGTACCCACTGGCTCTTACTCCTCATGACCGCATCTCCCAGCCTCTGGCAACCACAATCTACTCTCTACCTTTAAAGTGTTTTTTCCTGCATATTTCCTGTACATGGAAGCACAAAACCTTTGGGCCTTTGTGACTGCCTCTTCCACTTTGGTAATGTCTGCAAAGTTCATCCACAAATACATTTGTTTTAATATTCTTTTGCAAGCTTTCTCTGTTTCACAAGGTAAGGAGAAGTTAGAGACTAGTGTTCCCACCCTATGGTAACAGCTACACTTCCCAGGCCTTGGCCATGGGCTAAGGCACTGGGGGAGGGAAAGGAGTTCTCCGAAGGCTTTGAAGAATGTTTCCCAGCTCCTGGGTTGTAGGGAGCATTCATCTTCTGGACTTTCTTTGCTTCAATCTGGAAGGGTTTCTGGGCAGCTTTCACTGGTTAGAGAACCAGAAGGGAGATTGACTTTTGTTTTTAACCATCCTAGGATTCACAGAAGGTCGTGGAATTTCTGGGATTTGGGGATCCAAGGCATGAACCCAACCTTGACTATAAATGTTGATGGGCTGTAAAGCTTCATAGTTTATGATGTGGCTGGCATTTCCATTTCTGGAACTTATACTGATATGTAATACAAGAAATAATCTCAAACAAAAACTATAGAACATAAAATCTTACTGGAATTTTTTTATTGAAAATTTGACTTGTCTTCTTCCTGACTCAATACTTTCTGTTACATGTAGTATCTACTTGAAGCTTTGTTTATTCTTCATTAGATTAGGCATATTCCTTCTATTTTTAGTATGGTAAAATACGTATTATACATAGGAATAGTGGGGACTGAATTTATCAAGTGTTGTTTCTTCATTCATGGGATTGCTATCAAATGGCGTTGCTCTAATCTTTTCCAGTGTTGATCTACATTAATTTCAATCGTCCTTTTCCATTTGTTTTGTCTGGATCTCAGGGGCCACAGCTACAAAGAGCAGATCTGATCTAGGAAGAAAATCTTTCAAATTTTAAAATATAGACTCTTCCCGTGGGAGGTGCACTGGACCTGGATCTCAGCTCTTGTCCCCAGGTTTTTCATCTCTCTGGGCTATTTGCTTGTTTCTGTTGCAGCCTCTATACTGGCCACCAGGGGGTGCTGATTTCCTTTAGTACTCAGTTCCTGACCCCAGGCACGCCTGTTAAGTAAGGTCAGTACATTTCTTAAAAAATTTTTTTTTAAATTTATTTATGCATACAAAAGCTAGGGTCTAGACTAGAGGTCAGAGGTATGGTGGGGTGAGAGGATTCAACCAGAGATAGAGTGGGAGCAGAACAGGCAGGCTGACTGAAATACACTGCTGAGGGGAGCAGCAGGTGAAACAGGAGAAGTCTGCTGCCCCATGTGGGAAGCTCCCTGGCTGGGATGGAGCTCATGCTGCAGTGGCTGCCCATAGCTTGATAGTACTGAGACTTAAAGGCTTGTGCACCCGGGAGGCCCAGGGAGTTCAACATTTTGCTCTCATACCACGTAAAAGAAGTTTAAAGTTATGTTCCATTTGCACACCATAAAGATCAAATGTACGGTTTTTGTAAGATAATTTCCGGTATCTTAAATTTAAACACATGCAAATGATGTGTACTTTGGGCATTGCAAATATTGATACTCCCAGCTTACATCACTTTAAAATGTAATGGATAGAAAGTAAATATAGGAGCCTCCCTGGTGGCGCAACTGGTTAAGGCTGCACTAGGAAGCTATCAGCAGCCACTGCAGCAGAGTTTGATCGCTGGTCAGGGAGATTCCCACATGGCGCAGCAGACATCTCCTGTTTCGCCCACTGCTCCCCTCAGCAGTGTATTTCAGTCGATCTGCCTGTTCTGCTTCCCACTCTGTCTCTGGTGAATCCTCTCACCCCCACCACACCTCTGGCCTACACCCCAATTCTTGTGTGCATAAATAAATAAATCTTTAAAAATAAATAAAGTAAATACACCAGAGATTTTATACTCACCATCATAATTTCTCTTAAAAATTATTTTTTGCATACTTCTTTTTTCTTCTTGAAATTGTTTTTCCACTCCCATTTCTCCAAGACTTTATTACATTTTATACCTGAAGGCATTTTATTGATTACCCAATCATTTTTCAATGACAAGTTAAGCATATTCATTGATTTTAAGAACTTCTCTCACATTTTTAAAATTTAAGGTTCTATAATGTTTTTATTCTTTATTGACTTATTAAAATTACTAGTAGTACACACCTAGCACAGCATAAATATATTACAATTTTTGATAATTATTAAACATGAAATTGTGACTTCATTGGAACTGAATCTTTAAAAATTCTTATTATTTATTAATCAAAGTAACATTGCATTATATCAGTTTCAGGTGTGCATCATTATAAATCAACATATGTATCTACTACATTATGTTCATCAGTAAAAGTCCAATCTATTCTTCGCTATATAATTGACCCCTTTACCCAGATACAGTTACAGATACAGCCAGAAATAATGCTTTACTTAGGGATGTAGTAAAAAATGTTTACCAACCATGTCTGGGCATCCCTAATTCCAGTAAATTGCCACAGCCCCTTTCACCTCCGAGTTTCTTCCTCCAACCACTCCATATGGGAAGCCACTCTATGAACTCTTTTACCATTCACAGACCTAGGGGTCCCTGACCTGGTTTTGTCCTGACTAGGACAATCTCTTAATTAGGTGGTGTATATCACTTATTGCTAGAGAAGACAGGGTTTCGTTTCAAAACTATTGTGTGTGTGTTTGTGTGTGTGTGTGTGCATGTGTATTTTAGTTGTAACCTAAGAAATTTTGTTCCCATACATCAGTAGCTGGAAGGAATTTCAGTAATGTCACTCACTGCCTGGTAATGAACTATACATGACAACTGGATTAAATTCTCCTTAAATTGGACCTCCCTGGTGGCCTAGGGCTTAAGTCTTAGGGCTATCATAGCTATGGCCTGAGTTTGATCCCCACCCAGGGAGCTAACCCACATGGCACAGCAGACCTCTCCTGTCTCATCTGCTGCTCCCCTCAGCAGTGTATTTCAGTCGATCTGCCTGTTATGCTCCCCACTCTGTCCCTGGTGAATCCTCTCACCACCCCACACCTCTGGCCTACCTCCCAGTTCTTCTATGCATGAACAAATGAATCTTAAAAAAAATCCTCTTTAACTTCTGTTGGGGAAAAAAAAGATTTGGAAATGTGTGGGTTTTTAAAAAAGATTTATTTTATTTATTTATGAATACAAGAGCTAGGGTGTAGGCCAGAGGTGCAGGGATGGTGAGAGGATTCACCAGAGACAGAGTGGGGAGCGGAACAGGCAGATCAACTGAAGGACACTGCTGAGGGGAGCAGCAGGTGAGGCAGGAGAGGTCTGCTGCACCATGTGGGTCAGCTCCTTGGCCAGGGATCAAACTCGTGCTGCAGTGGCTACTGACAGCTTCACAGTGCTAAGACTTAACCCTTGCGCCACCAGGGAGGCCCGATTTGGAAATGTTTTAATTTATGGAAGATTGTATTAGCAGACTCATTCACTTTCTCAAAGATGGATGTAAATATTTTAAATTGACATTTGTTGGGAACCCTGAAGAGTCTTACCTCCTGCATTGCTCTTGAGCCAAGTTTAGGACACAGCACAGGAAAACCTTTATTTTGTGATGTGGGAGAAGGACAATTCTCAATGGGGAAGCAGGAAAGAAGACCCACATTGATCTCCCAAATTCAAACACTCCTTCTGGGACTGCTACCCATGCTGAATTTCAGCCTCACGTATTCAAGGAGCATAATTCTTTTTTCTTCTTGAAATTGTGCCCAGGCCCAGCCCATCCCCCATGATTCAATGAGTCTTGCATTAATTTTGGTGGATATGGAAGGCTTCTTGGCTGAGGGTAGCAATAATGGAAATGATTGTGTTCTATGCTGTGCAAAATGGCAGCCACTATGTACACATGAGCACTGAGCACTTGAATGTAACTAGTATGTCAGAGGAACTGATATTTTATTTTATTTTTTTTAAAGATTTATTTTATTTTTGCATACCAGCTGGGATGCAGGCCAGAGGTGTGAAGCGGTGAGAGGGTTTACCAGAGACAGAGTGGGGAGCAGAACAGGCAGATCGACTGAAATACACTGCTGACGGGAGCAGCTGGCAAGGCAGGAGAGGTCTGCTGTGCCATGTGGGATTCTCCCAGGCTAGGTATCAAACCCGCGCTGCAGCCGCTGACAGCTCCACAACTTTGCGCTAATCCACTGCGCCACCAGGGAGGCCCCTGACATTTTATTTTAATCAAGACTGAGGAGCCAATTTGTGGTTATTGGCTGCCATGGACAGTGCACAGGAGGGATTCATCAATGACCTGGCTTGGTTCTCCACTTGGCCAAGGCTAGGCAATAGGAGTCTGGTCCCTTCTCTTCTGTTGTTTCGTCAAAGCATCCTCATCCCTAGTTCTGCCATCTCCACACTCCAATACAGAGGACCCCAAAAGCAATTCCTGAGACACCTGAAAGCCAAAAGTTAGAGCTTCCTGAATACTTGAGGCTGAAATTCTCATGGATGGTAGTTCCCAGCTCTACCCTCTGAACTTGCGACCTGCACTAGCTGAGCATTCCTTCCCCTGGGTTTAAATGAATCCTTTCTTCAGGCTGTCAGAGACAAGGGGCCCGTGTTACTGTATAAGGAGAAACAAGCAACTGAACCTTTGAGTCAGGACAAAACCAGGCGAGGACACCCTGGGTCATGAATGGTAAAGAGAGCGCATGGAGTAGTTGTGAGGAAGAAGCTTAGAGGAGAAGGTGGATGTGATGGTTAATTTTGTGGTAACTTAACAGGATAAGGGATGCCTAGACATCCTTTGGTAAACATTATTTACGACATCCCCAGCAAAGCATTATTTCTAGGTGTATCTAGGAAGGTGTTTTCAGGAAAGGTTAGCATTTGAACCAGTAGAGTGACTAAAGATCACCCTCATCACGCAACACACGGAGAGTCCAAACAGAACCAAAAGGTGGAAGAAGGCTGAATTTGCTTTCTCTACTTTTTTCAGCTCAAGCTGGGACATCTCTTGGATTTTGGTGCTCTTGGTTCTTGGCCTTGAACCCAGACTTACCCACTGGTTCTTTCTCAGGTGTTTGGGCTTGAAAGGGAAGGAACTACACCACTGACTTTCCTGGGCCTTCAACTTGCAGGGCAGAGATCATGGGACTTAGCCTCCATAACTGTGGGAGTCAATTCCTTATAATAATCTTCCTGTGTCTACCTATGTATACACCCTATTGGTTCTGTTTCTCTGGAGAATCCTACCTTATACAGTGCCCTTTCTGTTAAAATCTCTAAAATTGCATGTCACATGAGAGTCCTAGAGTTATTTTTGGGATGGGCAGAAGTGGAGAAAACAGATGAAAACTATAGATCTCATGATCATTAAATGAATCTTTTAAAAGGACATACCATGTTCATTGAATAGAAGACAATATCATAAAAGTTTTAATTTCTCCTAATTATAGATTTCATGCAATTTCAATGAAAATTCCAAACCTGAGCTAAGGTGTTTTTTTTTTAATTGGGGGAAAAGAATGCTCAATTTCTTATATGATAAAATTTAATAGGATGGAGTCTGGTAAACCATACATTCACCCAGCTATGCACCCAGGTGATCATTTAGTTCAGATGGATTTTAGCTAGTTATGGTAAACAGTGACTTTTAACTTTGCATTTACTTTTGTATCTAGGCTAACTGATTATGGTAACTAGTATCTGTTCTTTAAAAAAAAAACAAACCCTAACCAAGAAATGAATTATTGGTCTCCTAGTGTAGCCCCTTCCAGTAAATTGAAATAAAACGGTAACATGTGCATTACTAAACTGCACAATATCGTAGTAAACATAATCTTGAGTGGAAAAAGAGCATGCACAGGACAGCCCATGATTTCATTTACCATCAAAATCTGCACGAGTATTGGAAATGCAGAATAGTCTCACAAAAGATCTAAGCGATAAAAAGGACCAAAGAATCATTGCCACAGAAAAGATGTTCGAGTAAGACTAAACACCCAGCGTAATAAAGCAAATATAAATCAAGAACACCTTTGAAAAACATATTTTCTGCTTTTGACAGTGGTAAGTAAGCCTTGTTTAAACAAGGCCTCAAAAAATTAGGTAAAAACTCAAAATTGTTCCTCTCCACGGAAATCTTTAGTAAAAGGCGAAAGATTTATACGATCTGAAGAGAAACCAGAGTATACTCCCTGTAGCCCCATAACTCACTTTTCTGGTATCTGCAACTCCTAGTGTAGTAATGGTGGTTACTTATCCCACTAGTTACTGCCTGCAGAAGTTTAACCAAGAAGTTCTGATAACAAAATTCTCACACTTAGAGAAGTTTAATAAGAAAGAAATATTTTTCACTTGAAAATAGTTGTACTGTTTGCAGTGTATTATGGGTATGCAGATGAGCCCGGAATAGCCGCCTTTAGTCGGCGGAAATATCTGAATATTCAAACCGTGCGCTGGGGCTACCTTTGGGAGAGCAGGGGTGTCTTGGCTGCCGGTGACCTAAACTCCTTCCTGATCAACTAGAGAAATTCAGGTTTCACCTGCGCGTGCACTTTGGCTTTGAGTGTGATTGTTTTTAAGTAAAGTAGTTTTCTGATTATCGGAGCCGGGGGCTGGGCCTTGAGGGTAGCAAACTCATGATTAATAGAAAATTCAGGACTGTGGTTAGCCCACTGTGGGGAGTGAGGAGTGTGATGGGGAAGGGCCCACAGAAGGCTTCAAAGTGTCGGCGATGTTCTTTTTCTTAAACCGGAAGGGAGGTATTGGAGTTTCATTTTAATAATTTTTAAATTCGTGGATCATGTACTATATAGCATATTCATGAACATTGTAAATCTTCCCTTTCCTTGAGATCACTTTTACCTTTAAGTGTAGCTGGATAGTTTTACCATTTTTTTATTATTTTATATTTTTAAAGATTTATCTATTTATACATACAAGCTGGGGTACAGGCCAGAGGCGTGGGGCAGCGAGAGGGTTCAGCAGAGACAGAGTGGGGAGCAGAACAGGCAGATCAGAAATACACTGCTGAGGGGAGCAGCTGGCGAGGCAGGAGAGGTCTGCTGCGCCATGTGGGATTCTCCCCGGCTGGGCTTCAAACTCGCATCGCTGGCTGCCAACAGCTCCACAGCGCAGCGCTCAACCGCTGCGCCACCAGGGAGGCCCATTACCATTTTTTAAATTACATTTATTTCTAATATTTTATAGTTGTGTGGCTACTATAGATTTTTTAAATTACAATTCATAATTGTATAATTTATTGCTGGTATATAGTAATGCAGTTGAGTTTTGTTTATTGCTCTTGCATTCAGCAATCCTAAGTTCTTTAGTTCTAACAGATTGCTTGTAGATTCTACTCTGTCACCTGAAGGTGATACCTTTGTTTTTTTCCTCTGCAAGACTTACGATTTTTATTATTATTTCTTGTTTTACTTAGCTGATTGGGAGCTGTGATAGAAACTTTGAATTGAAGAAAAGTAGCAGGTATCTTTCTCTTATTTTGATCATAGATTTTATTGGACCACCAGGGGAAGTTTGCTGGAGGTAGGTGGGGCTAAGGGTCCATGCAGTTGCCTTGAACCCTGTGCTCAGAAGGCCCTGACTCTGCTGTCACCTTTATGAAATTTTTTTTTTTTTAAGATTTATTTATTTATGCATACAAGCTGGGGTACAAGCCAGAGGCATGGGGCAGCGAGAGGGTTCACCAGAGACAGAGCAGGGAGCAGAACAGGCAGATCGACGGAAACACACTGCTGGGGGGAGCAGTGGGTGAGGCAGGAGAGGTCTCCTGCGCCATGTGGGAATCTCCCCAGCCAGGCTTTGAACTCGTGTTGCTGCTGCTGACAGCTCCACAGCACAGCACTTAACCACTGCGCCACCGGGGAGGCCCCTTTATGAAATTCTTAATAATTTTTGAATAAAGGCTTTGAAAAGTTTCTGGTATCTTCATTTGCACTGGGCCTCAAAATATTTCTGGCAGAAACTTTTTTTTTTTAAGATTTATTTATTGATGCATACAAGCTGGGGTATAGGCCAGAGGTGTAAGGTGATGGTGAGAAGATTTACCAGAGACAGAGTGGGGAGCAGAACAGGCAGACCAATTGAAGCACACTGCTGAGGGGAGCAGCAGATGAGGCAGGAGAGGTCTGCTGCACCATGTGGGAAGCTCCCCGGCCAGGTATCAAACTCGCGCGGCAGTGGCTGCGGAGAGCCTCATAGTGCTGCACCTAACCCACTGCACCACCAGGGAGGCCTGAAACTCTTTTGACTAAGCTAGTTCCATTCTATTCCTACTTCGCTGCACTTCCCCCCTCCCCCTGCCCCTCACTATATAGGTGAGTACTGAATCCTCCTAAATTCTCCCTTTTAACCTATTAATGTGGAATATTACATCCATAGATTTTTCTATGAAAAATCACCCCTGCATTCAGAGCTTAAATTTAATTTGGCAATAATGTATTTTTAAGTAGACTTCATTTTTTAGAAAAGTTTTAAATTTACTTTTTAAAAAATATTTATTTCGCCTCCCTGGTGGCGCAGCCGGCTAAGTCTCAGTACTATGAAGCTATCCGAAGCCACTGCAGCATGAATCAATCCTTGGCCAGGGAGCTTCCCACATGGCACACCAGACCTCTCCTGCCTCGCCCGCTGCTCCCCTCAGCAGTGTATTTCAGTCAACCTGCCTGTTCTGCTCCCTACTCTGTCTCTGGTGAATCCTCTCACCACCCCACTCCCCAGTTCTTGTATGCATAAATAAATAAATCTTTAAAAAATATAAAGATTTATTTATTTGTGGATTCAAGAGCTGGGGTGCAGGCCAGAGGTGTAGGGGGCTGAGAGAATTCACCAGAGACAGAGTGGGGAGCAGAACAGGCAGACTGACTGAAATATACTGCTGAGGGGAGCAGTGGAGGAGGCAGGAGAGGTCTGCTGTGCCATGTGATTCAGCTCCATGTGGGTCAGCTCCCTGGCCGGGGTTCAAATTCATGCCGCAGTGCATGATACTTGAATCCCTGCTCCACCAGGAAGGCCCCAAAATAGACAAATTCCTAAATGCTCAAGTTATCAAAACTAACTTAAGAAGAATAAACAATCTGAATAGACCTGTAACAAGAGAATAGATTAAATTAGTAAAAAAAGAACAAAACAAACCTGAAAAAGAAAAAGCCAGACTTACCTGGCTGAATTCCTGCTGGATTCTACAAATATTTAAAGATGAATACCAATTCTTCACAAAAAATAGAAGAGGAGTGAACACTTCCCAACTCATTCTATGAGACCAGTATTGCCATGAAATAAAAATTAGACACCAACCAAGAAAACTACACGCAAAAATGCTCAACAAAATACTAGCAAACTGAGCCTCCCTGGTGGTGCAGTGGTTAAGCGCTGTGCTGTGGAGCTGTGGGCAGCAGTGACGCGAGGTTGATGCCCAGCCAGGGAGATTCCCACATGGCGCGGCAGACCTCTCCTGCCTCGCCCGCTGCTCCCCTCAGCAGTGTATTTCTGTCCATCTGCCTGCGCTGCTCCCCGCTTTGTCTCTGGTGAACCCTCTCACCACTCCACGCCTCTGGCCTGTACCCCAGCTTATATGCATAAATAAATAAATCTTAAAAAAAACAACTAGCAAACCAAATATAGCAACATACAAAAAGAATCAAATATCATTAATATGTAGGAATCATCCTAGGAATTAAAGGTTGACCATTTGAAAACCCATTAATGCAATCCACCATATGAAAAGAATAAGCAAAAATCACATGACCACCCCAATAGATGCAGAAAAGCATTCGATAAACTCCAACACTCTTGCTTTATAAAAACACTCAACAAACTAGAAATAGAAGGGAACTTACTGTCCCTGACAAAGGGCATATCTGAAAAACTCACAGCTAACATCATACTCAAGAAAGCATTCAAATGACAAAAATAAGTATGCTGTCACCACTTCTATTCATCATTGTATTGGAGGTTCTAGCCAGGGCTATTAGGTAAGAAAAATAAGAAGCATCTGGTTTGGAAAGAAAGAAGTAAAACTATCTCTTTTCATAGATGACATTAACTAATATAGAGAAAACCTTAAAAATTACAAAAAATTTATTACAACTAATAAACAAGTTCTGTAAGTTTGCAGGATACGAGATTCATATACAAAAAAATCAATTGTATTTCTATCCACTTGTAATGAAAAATCACTTCCACTGATGATAGCATGAGAAAGAATGAAATAATTAGGAATAAATTTAACTAAATAAGTATAAAACTTATATCAGAAGACTATTCATATGAAATTGCAGGGAACCCATAATAGCCAGTACAATTTAGAAAAAGAACCAAGTAGGAGAAATCAATTTTTATTTATTTTTACTTTTTGTAAGAACTCAATTTTATTTCAAAACTTACTACAAAGAAATGGTAATCAAGATAGATCAATGGATTAGAATTAAGGGTCTAGAAATAGAGCCTTGTTTCTGATCAATAGACTTCCAACAATGGTTCTGAGACCATTCAGTGTGGGGAAAGGATAGTCTTCAATAAATAGTGCTGGGACAGCTGGTTATCCATATTCAAAAGAATGAAGTTGTACCTTTATCTCACACAATATGCAAAAATCATCTCAAATGGATCAAAGATATACAACTAAGAGCTAAAACTATCAAACTCTTAGACACAAATATGGTGGTGGAGAGGAAATCTTCCTGATCTTGGATTTGGCTGTGGATTCTTAACTATGACACCAAAAGCACAAGTAACAAAAGTAAAAATAGGTAAATTGGATTTCCTCAAATCAAAAAAATTTGTTTCACTAATACCCCCGAGAAAGTGAAGGACAACCGATAGAATGTGAGAAGATATTTACAACTCATATATCTGATAAGGGATCAATATTAGAAGATATAAAATATTCTTTTTTAAAAAAAGATTTATGTATGCATACAAAAGCTGGGGTGTAGGTCAGAGGTGTGGGGTGTGTGTGAGAGGATTCACCAGAGACATACCAGGGAGCAGAACAGGTGGAATGGCTGAAATATACTGCTGAGGGGAGCAGCGGGCAAGACAGGAGAGGTCTGCTGTGCCATGTAGGTCAGCTCCCTAGCCGGGGATCGAACTGGTGTTGCAGTAGCTGGCAATAGTTTCACAGTGCTTCATAACCCCTTGTGCCACTAGGGAGGCCCAATATATGGAGAATTCTTACAACTCTAGGGGAAAAAAATAACAGTTTTAAAATGGACTCATAAACATCATTATGATGATTATAAGAAAGCTTAAATATAAAAGAGGGCAAATGACACGAATAGATGTTTCTCTGAGAAGATATGCAAATGTCCAATGAGCACATAAAGAGATGCCCCATGTAAGTAGTCATCAGGGAAATCCAAATTAAAAACCACATGGATGTACAATTCACACTCTCCAGCATGGTTAGAATAAAAAAGTCAGAAGTAATAAGTGCTATTCAGTATGTGAAGAAATCAGAACCCTCTTCCACTGCTGGTGGGAATGTAAAATGCAGCCATTGTTGCAATTCCTTATTCAATTAAGCATATAATTACCATGACTCAGCAATTACACTCCCAAGTATAAACCCGAGAAAAAGGAAAATATATGTCCCCTACAAAAGTGTGTACATGAATGTTTATAGCCAAACAGTACTATAACTTACATGTTTATAGCCAAACATAACATACTCATATTAGCGAAAAGGTAGATACAAACCAAAGACCAAATGGAAGACTGAATAATAAATGTGGTATATCTATGTAGTGGAATATTATTCAGCAGTAAAAGGAATGAAATATGGATACATACACAAAACAGATGAACCCTGAAAACATTATACTAATTGATAGACCAGGTCACAAAACACCATCTATCATATGATTCCATTTATATGAAATGTCCAGACTAGATAAATCTGAAGAGACAGAAAGCAGATTAGTAGTGGCTCAGGGGTGGGGCAGATGCAGACAGAAACATAAGGCAGTGACAGCAAAGTGTCTCGGGTTTCTTTTAGATGTGATGAAATGTTTTAAAATTGACAGTATTGTGGTTGTGCACATCTGAATATACTAAAAACTATTAAGCTCTACATTTCAAATAGGTGACTTGTATGGTATGTGGAGTACATCTTGATTAAATTGCTTTAGAAAAAGAAAACAACATAGTGGCAAGGATAAGGCAACTTGTTCTGCAGAGTACCTAGACTCTGAGGGTTGCATTCTCAGAGGTAGTTCTACACTTCCTGGGACATGGATATTTTCACTACAGTTCTCATTTCATATGTGAGAAAATATATTCAGAAAAGCAGATTTCATGTATTCACGTAACAGACATATCCTGAGGCCAAGGAGGGAGCTTATTTTAGGGTTGTTTAGGGTTTAGAAGAGGTGGAACAAGGGATGGTTCTCAGGTCTTCTGCCTCACTGCTGCCAGCCCTGCCTTCTTGGCATGAACTTCAGTAGCCATGTTAGTTTCTGGTGCCCATGCAGCCCCAAGGACTTTGGGGGCCAGCTGGGCCTTGTCTAATTCCATAAGGTTCTCACACACATTTTTGGAACAGTTTAGGCCTCATGGGAAACAAGTTTTCTGTGGACTCCCAGGAGAAGCCAGTACCCACTGCCTGACCTGGGAAGCTCTGCAATTTCTGGGGTCAGGTCTTGCTCTTCCTCCCAAAGTCATACACACAATCATTTGCTACATGGTCTTTTGTGACCTGTTCTGTCAATTAGTATAATGTTTTCAGGGTTCACCGTGTTGTGCATGTATCAGTACTTCATTCCTTTTTAGGGACTGAGTAATATTCCATTGTATAGTAGACACTTTTCTGAGCCACGGTTAACCTCAGAATGGATGCAGGAAGGGAAGTTCCTCCCTCATAGGATCCTGAGGTCTGGGGGTGCGGGCAGGGTTTTTAGTGGCTTCTTGCTCTAGGAATTCAGTAATAACCTGTGTTAGATTTGCTTGTGATCAGGAGACCAAACTGGGTGTTTTCTCTAACTGGAGTTAGGTCTAGTCTTTTCCTTCCTGCAGTTGAGTCAGTGTTCCCCTTTACCCTCCCTGTCTCCCTATGCTCCCTGTCAGAGCGTTCCCCAAGAAGGATCTAGGGACATCTTGTCTGAGAGGCCTGATACTTAAGCAATGCAGAAGATTCCGGAAGCTGAAAGGCAGAGAGGAAAGTTCTTCAGGGTTTCAGAAGATCTGGGAGTGAACTTCAGTTTCCCTTCGTCAGGCTGTGGGAACTGGGCGAGCATTGCAGCACTGTGAGCTGCTTCCTTGGGTGTTAAAAGGTTCTGCACAGCCAGTTTTGGAGGGAAACGATTGAAGAGGAAGGCAGTCGGTAGCAGCAATTCCCTAGGCGAGCTGAGCAGGCACAGCCCGCGGAGCTGGGACAAAGGCAAGTCCAAGGGCGGGTCAAAATGGGAGCCTGGGTCATTTTCTGCTCCCGGCTTCTGTGAGGCTGGCGCGCAGTGGCGCGAGCGACTCCGCCCCGGCCGCGCACCTCGAAGCTAGGGACCTCTCGGGTCACGCGGGGCGGGCACAACTTCCCAGGGGAGGGGCGGGCGCGGGAAGGGGCGGGCAGCGGCTGGATGGGCGGAGCGCGGAGCTGCGTGGGGAGCGCGGCGGCGGAGAGGGAGGTAGGCTTGGGCTGCGGCCGGCGCGGAAGGCCATCCGGTTGGCAGGGCGCAGCGGCAGGACGTGCCAGGCTGGCTTAACGCAGGCGGCGCCGAGGGCAACGGGGACAGCGCCGGGGCTTTGGCAGCGACACCGGGAGGCGGCTTAGGAAAGCGCCGGTGGCACTGCAGCCTCGCCCGGCGCGGGTCGGGGACTCTGCCTGCGGTCTCCCCGGGGGTGCCCCCAGTCCCAGACCCCTACAGAAGACACGTGTCAGCACGTTCCCGCCGTTGTCGTCTCATCCGTGTCATAGCCCCTCCCCTAAGCCTGGGTCCGCTCCATCCCATTATCTCCCCAGGCCCGGCCCCCTCACCTGTGCTGACCCGCGCTCTGGGCAGGGTCCTCCTTCTGGACCCGTCGGTCTCTATCCCCGGCAGCCAGCGCCCTGGCCCAGAAGCCCGCAGAAGACACTCGTCGGCACGTTCGCACCCCTGTCATCTCATCCCTCTGCCTAGCTCCACCCCAGACCTGGTCCCCTCCGACTCTTTGTCCCCGGGTCTAGCCCCAAGCTGACCGCTGACTGCGCCCTCGTTCCCGACCGGCGCATCTTCCCCAGCAACGTGCCGCGACCTGGGATGCAGCCGGCCGCGAGGGCTGCCATCAGGGAGGCGGCGGGCCGCGACGTGCTGGCCGCGGACCTCCGGTGCAGCCTCTTCGCCTCGGCCCTGCAGAGCTACAAGCGCGACTCTGTGCTGCGGCCTTTTCCCGCGTCCTATGCCCACCACGACTGCAAGGACTTTGAGGCCCTGGTGAGTGTGCTCCAATACCGCCCCCCGCCCCGCGCGGGCCCAGGACACGTGGCCTGTGGAACTCGTGTTTGTAAACATGCGAGCCCCCAGACTTTCCTCCCCAGCCTGGCCTTGGGGAAGGTTTCCATGCGCTCAAAACACTCCCCACACCCTAATATCTTATAAGGCTGTTTTCTCTTGTAAAGACAAGTGACTCCCAGCAGTGAAGTAAGGAATAGTTGCGTGAGGCTCCAAAAATTTTTCTTTTAGCGTGGCCAGAGTTAGCTGTTGATTTGCATCAACTGATTCTGCTAAATAGGACGTGGTCGGTCCCTTTGCCAATAATTATAGACCAAAAGTCAGCAAGTCACCAAAGTCTCCCAGACCTCCATCTTCAAGTTTTATATGAACACTACTTTTATAGGTTATGTATAGTACATATGTGAGCTGTCATTTCTCTGATGGTTCATAAGGCACTTGATTCCTGTCAGCGTTCACCCAGGGGTCAGCATTCTGGACATCAGTTATCTTTGCAATCCAAATATTTGGAATTACCTAGAAAACTATAATTTACTGAGATCAAAATAGCCTATAATTATTGAATAAATTGAATTAGTAGTTAAATATTTTTCCTACAAGAAAGCTCCGGGTCTGGCTGCCTTCATTGGTGAGTTCTACCAATTACTGAAGAAATAAGTAATTCCAGTCTTACACAAACTATCCCAGAGTCTTGAGAAAGTGGCTACTATAACCCTGATATTTAATCTGATAAAGATGATACAAAAAAAAAGAAAATTACAGATCTATATCACTCTTGAGTAAAAAATGTCAAAATCCTCTATAAAATATTAGGATCTGAATTTAGCAACGTATAAAAAGAGTAATTCCTCATTAATAGGTTGAGTTTATCCCCGGAATGCAAAATTAATTCAACATTAGAAAGTCATTAATGTTATGAGCCATATTAACTGATTAAAGGAAACATTTAGAATCAACATGTTTAGAATTATCTCTGATGAGGTGATCACTGTTAGGGTCTCTCTTTGCTATCATTCTCAGAAAGCTGAGTTACAAAGGGCCAGGCCCTTGGCCCCCCCACCTGGCCCATTGCATTCCAATTGAGGGGAGCTTAGGCCTTGACCACTGTGCTCAGGTTTCAGGATAAAGGAAGTGGGAAGTCAGAGAAAGGAAAGCTGGACAGATTTCCACCCCCACCCCCGGGGCTTTGTCCTGCAAATTCAGATACTCAATTTTGTGAGTTTGTGATATAGAGCCTTGGCAGGGGGTGTGAAACTTCCTTCAGTTTTGGTCAATAGAATTATGGAGTTCCTGCTGTGGGCCAGGAGCTTTTCTCTTTCTCTGACTTCCCATTTCCTGTACACAATTAAAGACCAAGGAGAGAGGTTAACAGTGTGCTTGGCTCTATTCTGGGGTAAGTCCTCTCTATACAACGTTAAAGTCCAGAGCTGGGCCTTGGAGTGGGCTGGAGTCAGGGAGCACTTATCATGGGCAGTGGTGCCAGGCTAAGTTACTAGAGACTTGTCGAATTTCAAGGAGCAGAGAAGAGGAAAGGGGTATTCCAATAGGAGTAGCAGAATGGGCAGAAAGCCAGGAGCTCGCTGAGAAGGACAAGTCTGTGTTTTAATGTGGCTGTTGTGGGAAGCACACAGGGCTGAGCATGTCTTGCCAAGATGTGTAGACTTTCTCTTTGGGCAAGGGAGGGCATTGGTGAGATCCAGGATGGAGAGCCCTCTGTGGTGGCAGGGTGAGAGGGATGGGTACAGAAGGAGTAGATGGGGAGAGATTGGAGTAAGATGAGCCAAACTCACCAGAGATGATGACCCACAATGTGGTTTATAATTTTTATCAAGAAAATTCCAGGGCCTCCCTGGTGGTGTAATGGGTTAAGTCTCAGCCTGTGAAGCTCTCTGCAGCCACTGCAGCAGGAGTTCAACCCCCGACCAGGGAGCTTCCTACATGGCGCAGCAGACCTCTCCTGCCTCGCTTGCTGCTCCCCTCAGCAGTGTACTTCAGTTGATCCGCCTGTTCTGCTCCCTATGCATAAATAAATAAATCTTAAAAAAAAAAAAAGCAACATCCAAGTGGGTGAGAATGCTCAATGTGCTCGCTCTTCTGGAAAGTCTTGGCAAACAGAATCTTGTTTGTTTGAAGAATATAGGATAAATGTGAAGCGAGATTTAGAAGTTTTTGTTTATGCTTTTTAAAAATGTATTCCACAACATCTAAAGTTTCTCTTTAATTATGCAAGTAATGTTTGAGTATACTTTTGTCATAAAAAATCCAATTGATAGCAGTACAGTAGACGTGTCCCTGTTAGAGCTTACCCTGTCCCACATCCCTCCCCATCGTATCAGCGCTCTCAGTTTGGGGCAGACCCTCCCTCCAAACTTGTAATTCCATAGGAGAGCATGGGCTATTCAGATAGCTCTTGTAGGGACAGACTGTCTCTCTCATTGGGGATCCTTTGAGTGCACCCTTTCTCTTGAGGGCCAGTGGAGAAATATAGACGAATACTTTGCCCCCTGCTCTGTTGCCATATTCCTTATTGGGTGCCATCATTGGGAGAACCAGCCAGGCTAAACAGATTTTCTGGGCATGTGAGTGGGTTCCCAGGTGAAGACTGCTCACAAGGCAGGGTTTAGCAAAACCTCAGGGGGCGCACATGTTCTTAGGTAAAAATTAGGTTTTATTTGCCATACATCATGGGTTGCAGAAAAGATGCTGTGAACTTGACATCTGGACCTATATTTGATTCAAAGATTAATTTTTAAAGAAAAGGGAATCAACTCTGGACTAGACCTTCTGGATCAATTTGTGGTTACCTGAGGAGGGGAAGTAAGGAGCTGTTTAATAATCTCTCACTTCCATTTGTTCAGCTAAAAGCACTGGGAAGCAATGTGAAATAATTGATCACTTTCAGCCATTTTTAATTTTCTCTGCACTACATGGTGTCTTTACACACCTATAACACATATGTTGCAGTTTCCAAAAACTAACCTCTAGCTTGAATTACTTTATTGTTGCTTTTCTGAGCATGCCCTAGCTGAACCTTTAGCCAGGGCTCTGGCTTTAGCCTGTCACAGTCCTCAAAGCCCCAAATCTTCTCAGGTGCCATTTTTATTCTGAGTGACCACTTTGATTTTCCACTGGGAGTTCTTTGTATTCCCAGTGACTGACTTGGGAGATGCTTATCAGCTGTTTTAGGAATCAAGTTGGATGCTTATTGAACACCCAGTCTGAAGATTTCTGACCTTGTTCCTTTGGACCAGGATTGGTGAAACCCTTATTAGGTCAGAGAATCTGCAGCATTCTTCGGATATCCTATACCCCTGATTCTCAGCCTCCAGCTTCAGCTTTGTTTTGTTTTTCCCCTAGAAAACACCAAACCCTAGTTCTCTTCTAGCCTGCAGGTGGGAAGTGGGTAGGGGAGCCAGAGCTCCTTTGTATTAATTCCAGGTTAGGCCTAGCAAGCAGGACCTGCATTTTAACAAGACTGCGTGCTCACAGGTCTGCTAAGCAGTACATCCAGCTTGCCATGTTCCCATCAACCATTTTGCCTCTCTTGGTGCTGACGTCTGGGTTAAGCAGGCTAAGTTCCTCTCTGTCCTCACTCTGGGGCATGTCTGTATCCCCCATGCCATCCCTTCTTTCTCCAGGTAAACTCTTCCTCATCCATTAAGAGACAGCTGAGCTTCATTTTACTCTGTGCCTCCAGTCTCCTCTGTGTTCCTTCACAATTTTTTTTTAAACATTTGCTCTTATAAATAATGCTATGGCAAACTTCCTTCTATCTTAATCATTGTTTATGTCTCCAGTTATTAAGATAAATTCCAAGAGGGTGGAATTGCTGACTCAAAGGCTAACAAGCCTTTCTAAGGAAAACTTTTGATGCTAATTTTCAGACTGGAAATTGAATATTGATGTTTTCTGAGGGAGATCATTCTTTATAAATTTCTCAACATTGATTAATACTGGGAAGATTTATAAAAAATACTGATGTCTGGGTCCCACCTCTAGAAATTCTGATTTAATTGGTCTGAGGCTGGTGAGATCTGGGCATTAGGATATTTTGTTTACTTGCAGAGAATATGTAGTTGAAAATTTCTCCTATTGATCATTTTCATGAGCAACCATCTGCTTTAAAATTAGATTCAGTTTGGTCAACAAAATGTTCCTTTGGGTACATATTGGATATCTCACGGTAAAGTGCTCAGCCTCTCAGATTACCTTTTTCTCTCCCTGCTCTCAAAGATGGTATCTGAAGAGATAGTATGCAGATGTAACAAGATAGGGAACACAGACATAGATATAATGGGATGTGACTCTCAGTGAGAATGTGGGTGGGAAGAGGTCTCAGCCTGTGGCATGGTGATAATGGAGAACCCAGGGTGGGGTCCATCCTTCCAGTGCACACTGCCCCCTCCCTTGCCAACCATCCCAGAAATGCTGGCTTTGCCTTAGCAGACCGGTGAGCACTAGAGAGGGACATTTGCCAGTAGTAATAATAGCATAGCATCATATGACACCAGTAGCACTCGCTATTTGCCCAACCATGTCCTGAGCCATTGCTAGTGTAACTCATTTAATCTTCCTACCAACTCTCTTACTTTTGTCACATCAGCTAACCGTCATATGTGCCAGTGGCAGACACTCCAGCTCCCAGGTGATTTTTGCATGTAGCCAGGGTGGAGAACCACTCTTTTAAAGGGCCTCCATCATAACTGCATTTGTGAAGAGTTCTCTTGTAGACTCTCACCCCAGTTTGTTTTAATGAGTCTAGATTTTCATACCTTAGCTCTGTGCAAGGTAAGGTGTACCTGTTTGTATCTGGGGCTTACCCCTTTCCAGCCTTCAACTCAGCAGCTGCCAGCTCCCCCATCCCACCCTCCCCACTGTTGTGCAGGTGTCATTCTATTTGTCTGATCCCTGAGGCTGAGGACCTTGGCTGTATCTTTGGTTATTTCCTTCTAGCACCTCCACCCACATCTAATAATTATGACCTCTGATGTTTTCCTGGACAAGGATTATAAAAAAATGTTTTTTCTTCCTGCTGCCAGCCCTTCTGCAGCATCATTGTTTAACAGCTAAACCTGGGTATTCCCATTTGTTCCTGGTGATAAGAATCACCTGTGCAGATGCAGATTCCTGGGCTCCTCCCCAGGAGATTGTGATTTGCATGTTTGCCACACCCCTGGGCTGTCCTGCCACCTGCTGACTCACATCGAGGAGGTGGCACTATCTCACTGGTCTTCTCTTCTGCATGTCCCCTGGTGCTTCTTTGCCCTTGACCACTCAGTCACTGAAACCACTTTTTTCCTGAGTTTTTTCTGAAACTCTTGTGACGTCTAACACTGCCCATCTTCCCGGCCTCTCCTAGGCTCCCCAGCTGCCTCTCCAGCTGAATCCTTCCTTGTTCCCCAGAGTAGGGGCTGCAAAAATGTGGTCTGTGGGCTGATCAGTTTTGTTTCTAGTCTAGCCTTTTAGGATTTTTTTTTTTAGATGCAGCTTGTTGATTTCTTTTTAAAATAAGAAAAAATTGGAGTGTCCATAGCCTGGGTGGAGGTCACCCTTGGACACACAGCTGGTAGCTGGTGGCGGGGCCCTCCCTGTTTGACATAGCCCTCCCCACTCTTTCCTGACTCTCCCCTTACTCACACTGATCACCTCTTTGGCCCTGGGATCATTTGAGTCAGGGGACCACCTTTTGGGACAGGAGCTATTTACTTCTCTGCCTGTGCATATGCACATGCTCTTTCCCATTGGGGCTGCTTTTTCCAAATCCTCCCCATCATACCATGTCCCACACCTTTCTTCCCTGCCCCATGAACTCTTCTCTCTGCCTTCCCCACCAAACCCCAGAAACATCCAGCATGTATTCTCAGTGCTTCATAAGTCCTGTCTGATGGAGAGTTTTCTCTCTCCTGATCTTGCTCCATGCCACACATTACACACACTTTTCCCCTGCCTTTGACAGGGTTTCGGACGGCCACTAGCTGTTTTGGTTCTATCATTAGAGGTGGGGGGAGGAAGACTCTGCAAATATACCTGATTAGCTTCTCAAACAACGTCTCCAAGTTCTGCTGGAATTGCCCCTTTAGGCCAAAATGTTCAGTCCATTACTGAATTTTCCCATTGATTTGGGAGGAAAGCATTACAGAGAACAGACTCCAGAGTCAGGCTGCCTGGCTTCATATTATTGCCCTGCCGTTGAAGCTGTGTGTATGTAGGCAAGGTGCTTAACATTTCCAAGCCTCAGTTTCCTTGCTTTTAAAATAAGCTGTCATGAGGATGAAATGAGATGATGCTAGCACCTCTCACTTGATAAAGCCTTACCATAGTAATTGTTATTATCTCATTCTGATCTTCATGCCAGGTTCCCAGCTGGCTGCTGGGGCTCCAGGATGGAAGATATGCTTGGCCTTTAGGAAGCGTTTGCCCCAACCAGATTTGAGAGAGTGAACTACCAACGTGATTCTGCATAGAACACTGACAAGGGAAGGGTTGGGGAGCACAGATGTTGAGAGTGATCAGGAAAGTCTTCACGGAGGAGGTGACTTTTGGCTGACCTTGAAGACTGGAATGTTGTATCAGGGAGCCATAGTAGCACAGAGAAGGAATGACATAGGGTGGTTGGGAGAGAAGACTCAGCTCTGGCTCTGGGAGAACAAGTGTGAACCAGAAGTAGAAAGAGGGAAGGCGAGGTCACGATGAGCCGTTGGCTGCTCCAGGATGTCCTCTGCACTGTGTAGACAACAGACCAGGCAGGTGGCCACCCGAGGAACACATCTTCAGGTTACCTTCGCTGGCTCCATATTTGCTTACAGAACAAAGTCTAGAGTCCTCACTGGGGCAGCGGGGCATGATGGGGGCTGGGGGTGGTGTGCAAGGCCCTTCACAGGCTGATCTTGTCGTGGTCCACAAGGTGACACCTGCCCAAAATTCTAGGGCAGCCATATCGAACCACCTGCAGTGTTTGTGATAATCACAATCTTGGCAGTCCCCTTAACATTAGAGTACTTGGAGCCTCCCTGGTGGCACAGGGGTTAAAGACACAGCGCTATCAAGCTATTGCCAGCCATTGCAACATGAGTTTGATACCAGGCCAGGGAGCTTCCCACATGGCACAGCAGACATCTCCTGTCTTGCCCGCTGCTCCCCTCAGCAATGTATTTCAGTAGGTCCACCTGTTCTGCTTCCCACTTTGTCTCTGGTGAATCCTCTCACCACCCTTCTTCACCTCTGGGCTATACCCTAGTTCTTGTATGCATAAATAAATAAACCTTTAAAAAAAAACAAAAAAACAAACATTAGAGTAGTTGATACCAGTCTATTGCTCTAAGCACTGTACTTATTTAATGTGATTAACTGTCACAGGGGTCCTGTGAGTGGCTACTAATATTATCTCACTTACGTATTTGGGGAAACAAACACAGGAAGTCAAACAACTCACCCAGGTCACACAGCTAGCAGGGAGCATAAGAACCCAGGTTTGGATCCAGGAGCCAGTGAGGAGAACCTGCAGATTAACTACAGCACCGTCCACTTCCCTGACTACATGCCGCTCGTTCTATGCCTTTGCATAATCAAACCCAGGTCACACATCACCTCCTCTGTCAAGCCTTTCCTGTCCACCGCCTGTTCCCCCAGGCTTCTACCCAACTAAGGTCCTGCCTGGTCCCCTTACAGCACTTTTCTTTGTTATGACAAGGAATAGGTCTAAATCAAAATTATTACCTTTTTGCCTCCCTACTATGTAGCACCAACACACTCATGGAGAATTTATACATCCACACACCCATGTGTTTTTTTTTAAGATTTATTTTTTATTTATTTATGCATTCAAGAACTGGGATGTAGCTCAAAGATGGAGGCAGTGAGAGGATTCAACAGTGACAAAGTGGGGAGCAGAACAGGTGGATCTACTGAGATACACTGCTGAGGGGAGCAGTGGGTGAGGCAGAAGAGGTCTTCTTCCATGTGGGTTTTCTCCCTGGCTGGGGATCGAATTCATGTTTATAGCACTGAGACTTTAACCCCTGCATCACCAGGGAGGCCCCACCGTTGTGTTTTTTTTTAAATTGGGTCCTCACTGATGTTCCATAAAGCATATTTTTATTAGAAGTCTGATGCTACTGATTGAATCTTTGGAATCAGAGATAGGACTAATGAAATGTTTCTAATTTTCTTTTTTTTTTTTTAAGATTTATTTATTTATACATACAAGCTGGGGTACAGGCCAGAGGCGTGGGGCGGTGAGAGGGTTCACCAGGGACAGAGTGGGGAGCAGAACAGGCAGATCAGAAGTACTCTGCTGAGGGGAGCAGCGGGCGAGGCAGGAGAGGTCTGCCGCACCATGTGGGATTCTCCCCGGCTGGGCGTTGAACTCACATTGACGCTGCCGACAGCTCCACAGCACAGTGCTCAACCGCTGCACCACCAGGGAGGCCCTCTAATTTTCGATTACAGATTTAAGAGATAAAACCCTCCAAGTCAGTAACAGTCAATTTTCTAGAAAAACGGAAAAGAACCACTGATATTCATGAAGCGTCAGCTCTCAATATATCCCTAGCAAAGGTGAGGGGAAGGTGATGTCTGGGGAGAAATATTAATAAGAAAAGGAGATTCTGTTACCTTCTTTAATCTTCCCAACAACCTGACCTGGAGGTAGTAAGGGTCCCACAGAGGAGATGGAGACTCAGCCAGGTCCAGTGCCTTGCCTGAAGAGCAGGGGTTCAAACTGAGAACTGTTTACTTTTCTCTCTATATCCAGGAAAGAGGAGAATTAGAAAAACACCAATAGTTTTTGGCCCCCAGAAGTCCTGGCCATACTGGGAAGAAAATACCGAGCCTGAGTTCCTTATCAGGAATCCTGGCACACATGTATTTCAGAATTCAGTCTTCCTAATTTTAGAAAGGTGCTGTAGTGACACCTAAACTGTCTGGCTGAGACACCTACCTGTCCTGTGAAGGTTGCCACCCCAGGGCCAGCTTAAATCAGAAGGCTCTGGGGTCGATCAGGGCTTTCAGCAGGGCAGCAGCAGACATCCTGTTTCTGCAGGAGCCCTCACAGCCCTCTGTGCTCCCGGGAGCTACAACTCAGGGGTAAGAAGGTGAGATTTGTATCGGTGGGTACAGGAGCTGCTCCAGCCTGTAAAGCCACATATTCCACAGAGGCTGGTCTCCTGTAAGATGCCTTAGACATAGTGGCCATGAGCCTCACAAAATGTCATTACACTAGGAAAAAACCAAAACCTTGCATTCACCATGCAGTTACTTCCAGCCCAGTGCAGCTCACCATTCTAGGTCATTTTTACCCTAAACAGTGTAGTCCAGTTATAAGCACACTCGCTGTACTGCCTTTGTCTAGTCTCCAGGATAAAAGGTTAACAGGAAATTCACTTGTGCTGAAGGGGAAAGGCTTTGTGAATCTTTGCCCACACGTGTACATACCATGTATTTGGTAATACTACCAGTGAGGTGTCATCCCATAATCAGACATTAATATGACTGCTGCAAAATGCCACCAGTGGTAGTAAGAAGTGGAATAAAGATTGAAAATCACATCAATTCATGTCTTATGCCAAGTCAGTTTTAAAATAACCTTTCAGGGTTCATAGCTTTGGAAGCTGGTATTGTTTGGAAAGGGGATTCAATAATCCTGTGTATTTCCCTCTTAGGAAATCCTTTCAGACAGGCAAGAAATGCAAGTCACCAGCCTTACCACTAGAGGGCCCCTGGTTATCATTTTGTCTAATGGAGGTTTTTCCTCACTTCAGCTTGCCGATGCCAGCAAGTTACCCAACTTGAAAGAACTTCTTCAGTCTTCCGGAGACAAAGACAAACGGTCCTGGGACCTGGTGAGCTGGATTTTATCCTCAAAGGTCCTGACAATCCACAGTACAGGGAAGTCAGAGGTGAGACTTTGGGCTGTAGGATCACAGATTCCTAAGGCTGACAGCTTCTGGAAGTTCCTTAAGTTTCAGAATGGCCTGAGGAGCCTGTTGAAAATGCAGATTCCTGGACCTTGCCCCAGAGATTCTGATTCTGTGTCTGCAGCAGGGCCCGGAAACTTGCTCAGTGGTATTGCCAAGCAATGTTCTCTCTCTTACTACCTGTGTGACCTTGAGCAGGCTGCTGGGTGCATTTCAGCACCTTGGTTTCCTCAGCTATAAAGTGGGGATAATAGTATACTTGCATCAGGGAACTGGCTGTGAGAGTAGAATGAATTTTCACACTTAGAAGGGCATATCCAGGGACTCAGTAAATGTTGGGTATCAGCACCCAGGGTTTTCTGACAAGAGTAGGCCCTTGATCCTACTTTAAGAGACACTGATCAAGTTTACTTGTCAGGAAACAGCAGAGCCTGAAGTGTGGAAAGCCTCTGGCCCTGGTTTCAAAACCCATTTTCATCCATTATTGAATCTCCCTTTCCTGATTTGTAAATTGAGGGGCACTATGATAGAATGTGTGTCACTCCCAGTATAGTTTCTGGCACAGACCAGACATTGGGATCTTGCAGGCACAGGCTGGGATAACAAGGGCCAGAGAACCTCTGCTCTGGTGTTCGTTCCTGAGCGGCCATAGGGGCTTATCTGTTATGTTCTTCACAAATTAATCAACTAATCAAAGTTAAGAACTTTCAAGCTTATAAGCTTTTGTCAAAGACAAAAATCTTCCTTAAGCTGCATAAAATTTGATATCCAGGATTCTCGTGTCTAGGGATGTCTGTCTGTGTTGGATAGTAAAATAACATAAAGAGCCCTGAATGAAAATCAAGAGACCCATAGTTAGTTCGTGCTGGCCTGATAATTCCTAGATGATCTCTATGTTTTTTTCTGTTGTTGTTGTTGTTAAATTGTGATTCAGATCTTCTATAGGCATCAAGTACTAAGGCCAGCATGGTACTATAGGTATAGTAGATAAGGCAATGGCAATTTGGCTTTTGCTTATGGACCAGTTAAGTACCATTAAAAATGGAATGTTGGACCCAGGATTATCAGCTTTTTCTTTTGACCAAGTGAGGACATTAACCTACCATATGTTATCATTTTATAAAAGGTTGTTTAGCTGCAAAATGGGGGATAGTTCTGACCTCAGAATAAAAGACATTTCATGGCAACTGACATCAGTATAACAGTATCTATTACATTGCCCTTCTTTTTCTTATTTAATCACAACTCAGAGAAAACTTTAGAACAGATTGGCTCTGGTCTGTGTTTTATTCTTTAGAAATCATGGGAATGATGTGGTCTTTGCCCTGAAAAGGATTATTACCTTTTAGGAAGGAGCTTACTTATCTGTATGAACAAACCATCCCTAAAATCTAGTGACTTAAAACAGCATCGATTGCTTCTTATGATTCTACAGCTTGGTTGGATGGTTCTGTATGGAGGGGTGGGAAGGGTTAGGGCAGGGAGCGAGCTGCTGGATGATCTAGGATGGCCTCATTTACAGGTCCAGGACTTCAGCTGGGCTGGCTGCTCTGGCTGGGGCCCTCTTCTAGAGGCTCTGCCTGATAGAGGCCAGTAGTGCTTGTTCACATGGCAGTGAAGGGTTCCCAGCAGCAGACAAGGAAGGACTAGTGCCGGTTTGCTGTAGGATTACCAAGGTCCCATTGACCAAGACCAGACACGTGGCCAAGCCCAGATTCAAGGGATGGAGATATAGATCCCACCTTTCGATGGAATGTTGCTGGAATTCCACTCACAAAGTCATATTGCAGAGGGGTATATGGACAGGGTTGGGAGGAAACTTTTAGGGCCATTTTTGCAATTGATTAGACCTTTCTATCTCTTGAGATTATTGTAGATGGAATGCAGGAAATAGATGTGAAAGTGTTATGAAAATCAGAAGCAGTCTTTTGTTGGAAGGAGCAGGTCATGCTCCTTACCCTACTGTGAGGGAAAACAGTAGAGGAGAGCAATCTTGAGCTCTGAGCTTGTTTATAAATTGATGTCTTTGTTCTCATGAAAGCAGCTGTTCTCTTGATGGAAACTATAGGTTCTATGGGTCCCTGAGCCTAAGGCTTTAGGGGGCCATTTTGTCAGCACATTTTACCAGCTTCCCAAATAAAATTGTGGCTTCCTTCATATTTTCAAGTTTGAAAAGATCCAGAAGCTGATTGGTGCTCCTCACACACCTGTCCCCGTGCCAGACTTCCTATTTGAAATCCAGTACTCTGACCCAGCGAATGCCAAATTTTATGAGACCAAAGGAGAACGAGACCTAATCTATGCCTTCCACGGGAGCCGCCTAGAAAACTTCCATTCCATCATCCACAATGGCTTGCACTGTCACCTGAACAAGGTGGGGCCTAAACCTTACCACGTGGTGAGGGTGAGGTGGGGTGCTGGGGGGAGATCAGAACCCTGGGGGAGTGGCAAGGTAGGTTCACTGAGGCCTGCTGACCACAGCAGACAAGCAGCATCACCTGGGAGCCCGTGAAAACACAGAACCTTGGGCTCGCCTCTAGACTGTATGATGCAGAGCCTGCATTTTAATAAGACCCTTTGGTAGTTCCTATGCCATTTACAGTTTGAGAAGCATCAGTTTAAAGATGGTTCCAACCTTGGATCACATTTTGAATCACTTATAGAGCTTTTAAAAATCCCAATAACTGGTTGTATCCTCGCTAATAGATTAGAACCTCTGAAAGAAGCCCAGACCTCAGTGTACTTGAAAAGCTCACCATGTGATCCCAGTGTGTGGCCAACCCTCGATAGTGAGCATGTTTCCTGGGCCACTGGCCTCCACGTCACCTGGGAGCGTGCTGGAAATTTGAAATCTCAGGCCTACTCTGGACCGTCTGATAGAAATCTCACTCTAATGGGATCCCCAGGTGACTCATACGCACAGTAAAGTTTGGGAAGCAGTTGCATAGTGGACATTCCAACACAGTCTGCCCTTGGAGAAATTGAGGAATTCGTTAAGGAGAGGTCCTTTCCCTTTTTGGCTTCTTCCTTCCTTCCCCTTTTTAGGAGTCAAAACTATATTAACCACCCATCTCTGCTGGCACTTATTCTGCCCCTTAATGAGATGTAGACAAAGAGCACAGACGGGGCCAGAAAAGACTACCTTGGCAGCTCTGTGGCCCTGGGCAAATTACTTAAACTCTGTGATTCTCAGTGTCATCTGTAAAATAGGACAGCGTGACCTTCCTCGGGTGTGCTGAGAGGATTGAAACAGTACATGTGTGCAAAGGGCTCTTCCCGCCCTCGTCACCAAGGACATAGTAGCTCCTACAGAACGTATTGTCAAGGGAATCTGGGTTAGTTGAAGAGCTGCAGACTTTTCCCCCAGTTGTGGCAGAATCTGCCTGTCTGAAGGACCTGCTCCATCATATGGGCTCAGTTGTGGCTGGTGCAGCACCGGAGCTAGGGAGACTTTCCCATCACTGCTGCATCTGATTAGCTCAGTTGGGTTTTGCTGAGGGTGATGGACTTGTTTATACTGGCTCTGAGCTTTTTGTCACGGTCAGGCTACTGGAATCCAGAAGCCCCCCTTTCACACCAGATTTGACCTGGAGAAGTTGCCTGCAGATTATGTTCTTGTAACACCAAACCTTTGTTTCATTGCCCCAGGAGTTTGTTGATTAGAAGTATCTCCAAAGTTCTTTAGTAAAGCGGCTGCTCTCTGGCCTCTTCTGTCTGGGTTTTCAGCCAAGGACTTGAGAGAGCCTACCTACCAGCTGAAGCTGTGGTGTGTTTTCTTGGTCGAGGTACCTCCAGTTGCACAGTCTTGGACACCTTTGCTCGCAGCAGCCTTGTTCTCAGTTCTCAAGTCTAGGGAAGACACATAGGTGGCAGGGGTAGAGGAGAATGGTGGAGTCAGATCAAGGCATATGCAGTGCCTATGTCAGCTTTTGAAACATGGGGACACTGCCTTGCCTGGCGAAAGGCTTCCTAAAGACCCATCAGTGGCTTGTTTCATTTCTCCTAAGCTTCACTTAACTGGCTTTTATGGAAGCTTGGTGCCACCTAATAGGACATTTCTCAATTCCTAAGCATAGGATGTTCAGTGAGCAGTTTGAGTCCATTCATCATCTTGAAATACTGATACTATGGCTCAGTTGAACCTCAACTCAAATGTGAGATTCCATCCATGGGTAGCAGCTACCTATTTTACAGATGACACTGAGACTCAGAGAGTTTAAGTAATTTGCCCAGGGCCACAGAGCTGCCAAGGTAGTCTTTTTTTGGTCTCTCTGTGTTCTTCATCTACATCTCATTGAGGGACAGAATAAGTGCCAGCAGAGATGGCTGGTTAACATTGTGTTGATTCTGAAAAAGGGGAGTGCTGAGAAGGATTCTGAGTCAGTGTGAATGAGGGCCCTGATGGGCATCTTCCTGTTAGCCATCATGGTAAGTTACTAATGTCAACCACTGGCAAAGGATGTGCTCACTACGACTGCTGCAACCTCAGCAGCAAGCGTTTCACCTGAGGTCCTTTTGCTTTACCTACTTGCTTTCCAGGGAGCTCCCCAAGTTAGCACCTCTCAGCAGGGAGCTGTCACCTCGATTTTTGGACATTTTCTTTGGCAATACTAACACAAGGAGTGAAACTTACTCTTTCTTACTTGTTTATAGTTTTTGGCCTGAGATGTTCAGTTCTTTTCCTCCCTTACTTCCTCCCTCAGGTATGATTTTCCCCCCCCGAATATAAGTATTTAACAGTGCTTCCGCAAGTCCACATAAAATGTTTAATACATTCACAAGAGATTGCTGTATGTGTCACAATAGAAGACCCTGTGAGGGAGTGCCTGCTTCTCTCGTGTGCCAGAGCTCCCACTGGATGGTTTGTGTACATGATCTCATTGACTCCTCGTCCATCACTTTAGAAGGAGATTCTATTATCAACATAGAAACTGAGTCCCAGATGGTTTATGTAACTTGCTGGCTTGTTAAAGGTACAGGCAGGGTTCAAATTCAGGTCTGTTTGGACTCTTATACCTGTTTTTCACCCTCAATCTTGACCACAAGACCTACTAGTTCGCTAAGCTAGTCAGCCACATTCACAATCAGTTAAAATGTCATCAGATAAGACTGTGTTTAGTAATAAATCTGTGATGGTGTCATGGGATTATTTGATCTTATGCCTTTTGCTGGGGAAAGAAAGATTTGAAATTGTTGTGTGTATGATCCTTTTGAAGACCTGTGTTGTCTTGCTGTGCCAACTCTGCACTTATCACATCCTCTTTGTCTGTTGGCCTCTGCCATTTCAGACATCCTTGTTTGGAGAAGGGACCTACCTCACCAGTGACTTGAGCCTGGCCCTCATCTATAGCCCCCACGGCCATGGGTGGCAGCGCAGCCTCCTGGGCCCCATCCTCAGCTGCGTGGCTGTGTGCGAGGTCATTGACCATCCAGATGTCAAGTGCCAAACCAAGAAGAAGGGTGAGTGAGTGCTTGGCCAGGCGTTAGGCTGACGCCCTTGCTGTTGGCCCAGCTGTTGGGTGGAGTCCCCATTGCCTGCTGAGAGATGGATTGAGTCCAGAGCAGTAGGGGACAGGGACCTGCCTTCAAGGAGTGAGTAGTCTCCTTAGGGAATGAATTCACAGTGGAACCTTTATCACTTAGGACAAGGCAGTGTGTAAGGAGTGCCAGGTAAGGGGGCTGTGAGGTCCACAAAGGCAGCTCAGAGAAGAAGTAGTCATAGGGGGCCCACGTGCTAAGGGAAAACTTAGGGGAGAAGATGAGACTAACATGTCTGAGGCCAGAGTATAGGCTCTTTCAGAACAAAAACTAGTCTTATTCACTCTTGGTTACCTGTTACCCGCAGGGAGCCTGGTACATATTTGACATCCAATAATTACTTGTTAAACTGAAGCTAAAGATGTGGGACCAGACCCTGTCCCTCTGCTCTGGTATGTTCCAGAGTCCCTGGAGGATGTGAGGGGCAAAAGAGGCCTTGGGGAGCAAATTCCTGGTTTTCCAGGGAGCAGATGACTAGCTGACTGCCGCGGTCCGCTCCCCACCCCATGTCATATGTCCCTTATTAGCATATTTGCCCTGTGTCCCCTGCTGTTTTGCTTAACGGTGGAAGAATCACAGAGCTGTCATTCTAGTTTCCAGAACTGGACTTTTTGGTTCCACTGAGATAAGGAAAATTGAGAAAACTGTCTGTTCTTGGCCTCTAATGTAAACCAACTGAAATCTGAGAATCAGCCCAGGTCTGACGCCACCCTTCCAAATCAGACAGCATGAATATTTGCATTTATGATTCTTAGGAAGTTTGCAAACAGTGACATTAAACATCAAAACAAAACCTTGCAATGTCTGCTGTCACACGAAGCTTTGGCCTTTCCCCCCCAACTTGGGTAAAGCTTTTTCGTGTCATAAAAGAACAGTTTGGGATTTTTTTTTAAACAAGTCTTAGCACAAAAGTTGGAATATAAGTATTTTAAGAGGCTCAGATCCAGACCGGCAAATTTAAAATGCCTGCTAAGAGACTTGTTTCAGGTCAAGTCCTGCTGCGTTCCCATCCCAGATTATTTTTCTGTTATTACCATCAATCTGCTTCTTCCCGCTTCCTTACCCACTCAGATGAGGTTTTCCCCCTGTCTCTTTTGTTATTTTCTATTCCCTTTTTCCTCCTCCTGTCTGTTGGTCAGTGTTTTTTAGTGCTGCTTCTTCAGCCTGCTGGTGCTTCGCTAGTCTCAGGATCAGGAAGCTTGATATGTTTCTGTTCATATTCATAATTTGCTTCTTTTATTATTGTGTTTCCCCCACAAGTAAAGTTGTACTTTACTCTTCTTATCAGATTCCAAGGAGATAGATCACAGGAGGGCGAGAATTAAACACAGTGAAGGGGGAGACATCCCTCCCAAGTACTTTGTGGTCACCAATAACCAGCTCTTGAGAGTGAAGTACCTGCTGGTGTACTCGCAGAAGCAGCCCAAGAGGTAAGGACGGTCCCTGTGTGGGGTCCTGCAGGACAACTGAAGGCAGCAGCCTTTAGCCCTCTCCCCGAGCCTTAGACCCCAGATACATGTAAGTATCTAAAGCACAGTGGGAGACATGGGGAACGGTGAAGGATAAAGACCAAATAAGATATGGTGCTGGCTCCATGAGGACTGGCTCTTCCGGGGAAGAAGAGAGGAGGTTCATAAACACAAATAGCCCGAGGGACTGTATGAAGCCAAATTGGCTGTCCCAACCATGAGGCCTCTCAGCCACCAGCTTCTGATTGCCGTCTGAATCCCAGTCGCTTTCAGCTGAGAGGCAGGGTGGTGACCGGACGATGGCTGGGATGAGTGCCGCTGGCTCAGTCACTTTCCACAGTGGCTGTAGAACCATTGCCTGCTCCTCTGGACGTGAGCTGCTTCATCTTCATCTTTAAGATGAGGGCGTTGAGTCCAACAGCAGGCGAGGCTTTCCAGCTCCTGGAACCATGATGGATGCCTCATGTCTCAACAGTATGGTCGTGGGGGGTATGTTCTGGCTCTCTAGGGTCGGGTCATTTTGAGATGTTGTTGCATTGTCGGGGTCCATGGTAGAACTTCTCACAGGGATGTGCGGCAGATGAGTAGGTAAGTCAGGAAAGGGGGGTCACTTTTAGTACTCCCCACTCCTGCTTTTACACACCAGTGTTTTCCACACATGAGGATTTCATAGACCATTAAAATCCTTTCCCCTCTAAATCTGGGAAATTTGTATAGGATTCCTGAGTCTGGTGGAAATTAGCCTTTGGTTTAATATCATCTGGCTTTTTCTACTTGAAAATTCGATTCCTTCCTACTTCTCCCTGGAGTGTCTCTTTAGGCACTCTTGGATGATTTAGATCATCTCCCAGCTGGCCAAAGAGGATTTCCCTAGCTTGGACTGATGTCTGTGCGTGTCTAAAAGTGAAAAGACTTTTGTTAAATCACCTGCTGCCATCTGGACAGACACCCTAAGCAAGGTCGTTCTTCTAGATACCAAAGTCTTGCTTAAGAAAAGAGGGGTTATAAAAGGTACAAGAGGAGCTGTAAAAGAGAAGATCAGGATGAGCTCACTGCATAGCTGTCTTTGTACATTTAGAAAATGTTCTGGTGAAAGGCGTGTCGGCGTCAGCGCCAGCAGCTCCAGATTTCTCCAGCAAAGGAGCACGCACGAAACTTCATTTCATGACTCGCTCAGAGGATGAAATTCATCATTTCGTCTTCTTTAAGCCAGAAGTTGTTGCATACACTTAAAAAAAATGTTTTTCTCCTCTTGCCAATGTTACTCTTTTTCCCCCCTTAAGCAGGGCTTCAAGCCAGCTCTCCTGGTTTTCCAGCCATTGGTTTACGGTCATGATATCCCTATATCTGCTGCTGCTGCTCATAGTGAGTGTCATCAACTCCTCAGCTTTCCAACACTTTTGGAATCGGGCGAAGAGATAACCTTTCTGGGCCTGGTGTGGGGGCCACCTAAGCCACGTGCCTTATGATCACTTTGTTCCTTCCCTCCTGCACACCATGTCTAGCCGGCTATGCCTGGGGGTCAGTTGGGGACCACAGGATATTTCATATGCCATAAATATATCGATTGCCTTTGATGATGCTCCAGGGGGGCATTTTGGTCAGGGGGCCCACTGGTCCCACACTCTTTAGGTTTTGGAGAGCTTTCCTGTCTGCTCCTTCCTAAACATTCCTAGGGAGTTGGTTTCTCAGCGAGGGCCAAAGGAAAAAGTCCTGCTGCATTTAAAAACAGTGTGTCCAAGCTGTCAGTGGTGTGTTTACAATTGCTCCTGGCAGACGCTGGCCCTTTCTCTAATGCCTTCTGGAAGGCGGAAAATGTGTAGTGGGGACTATAAATCACGAGGCGGTTGCCTTGTTTTGACTTGAGACACCCAAGAGGAACAGTCATGTTTCTCATAAAAATCAGTGGGATTGTTTTTGAATTCCTTCAGCCTTTGAATGTGAGTGCAAAACATTTTCACAGTTTTCTCAAATCAACAAACAGCCTTCTGCTACAGCTGTAACCGCTCCCCTCCCCTGAGCATGGATAAGAAAGGCGTCAGAGACCTGATTTAAAACACTGAACTGAACAATGAACAACTCAAGTTGTCTTTTTCTAAAAATTACCAGCTGCTGATTACAGCTGAAATGGAGCCAATTGTTTGTTTTCTGATTTTTTTTAAAAAAATAGCTATTTGAAAAATTAGTCTTTGTGAGCTGAGGAAAAGGGGAAATTTCTTAACCAAGAGCACCATTTGGCCAGCATCCACATGCTCTTTCCTGGCCGTGTTTGAGAGAAAGGGATTTGAGCTGCAGGCCTGCCTTCTCTTCTTGTTCTCACGAAGCTGCCTTGATTGTGGCCCGCCAGTCGCAAGTGCCATGCTGCAGGCCTTCTGTGGGCAGGTGGCCTTGGGACAAGCCTGCCTCAGTGCCACAGATGCGCATGGAACTGTGCCCTCCTCAGAGGGCACGAAGGTCCTTGGGACTCAGCCTGAGCATTAAATGTTCAGGAAAAGTCTGTGGCTGCCCAGAGAGCCACTTCTGCTGTATTCTCTGTTCCCCTCTCCTGCAGGATTTCAGCCATAACAACCCTGTCTGATTTGGGGGAGGGAGGAAAATGGAAAGCCATTTTTCTATAATTTGTGAAGTTGTGAAAAAAACTGTTATGGGTTTTACATGGAATATTGGAACATTTCAAAAATAATAAAGGCAATTTCCTAATTATCAAGTCACCTTGTGACTGCTTTCAATCTCAGTGCCAGTCTGCCTTGTGTGCCCTGTGGCTAAAAACCGTATTCTCTCTTTTCTTATCCAAGGTGTCCATTTGCTAGAGAACATACATCACTAGAATCTCTAGTAGGTGTTGCATTTCTGCTCATTAGTTTACCAAATATGAGCACCTACTATGTGCCTGGCACTAGAAATAGTAGCAGGACCCAGCTCTGCCTTCTTGGAGCTGGCGGTCTGGCAAAGTGAGCAGATGGGCAGGATTCATGGGGTGAGGCTGGCATATGTGGTATTATGGAGTTTTGGAAGATACTTGGCAAAGAATCTTAACATGGTCCAGGGGCAGGAAGTATGGAAGTGACATATGTTAGCACTGTAGGGTACCTTGAGCTGATTTCTTTAATCCTCCCTACAGAGAAGAAATGGAAGTCACAAAGTTTAATAGCTGGCCCAAGGCTATGGAGCTAGAAAGTGGTAGAGCTAGGAGTTGAACCTGGCAGATTACTGTACTGTACAGCCATCCTGGACTCCCAGAAAAGCTGACGTTCTATGGAATCCTAAAAGAGCCATGGGTGTTAAGCAAAGAAGGTGAGGAAGGGTGTTTCGGGCAGTGGGAATA